>PVJC01010120.1:0-19381 GCA_004026665.1 Murina feae
TATATATATATATAGAGAGAGAGAGAGAGAGAGAGAGAGAGAGAGAGAAAGAAGAAGAAGAAGAAGAAGAAGAAGAAGAGGAGGAGGAGGAGGAGGAGGAGGAGGAGGAGGAGGAGGAGGAGGTAGAAGGGAGAGGGAAAGAAAGACAGAAACACCCATAAGAGAACCATTGGTAGGCTGCCTCCTGCTCGCCCCCTACTGGGGATTGAGCCCACAACCAAGAATTGAACTGGTGACCTCTTGGTTGAGGAGTCCACCCTCAAGCACTGAGCCATGTCGGCTAGGTTCCTTAGTTTTGAATATCTTCTTCTATCATCGTGTTTTTATGAAAATTAAAAGGAATAATCACCTTGGCCAGGCTGCTCAATTGGTTGGAGTGTCGTCCAGTATGCCAAAAGGTTCCGGGTTCGAGTCCTGGTCAGGGCACATATCTAGGTTGCTGGTTTGATTCTCAGGGTTAGGGCACGTATGGGAGGCAACTGATTGATGTTTTCTCTCCATCTCTCTCTCTCTCTCCCTCTCTCCCTCTCTCTCTCTCTCTCTCTTTCTCTCTCTCTCTCTCTCTCTCTCTCTCTCTCTCTCTCTCTCTCTCTCTCTCTCTCTCTTCCCGTCTCCCCTCTTGCTCTCTCTCTGAAAAATCATAAAAGCATATACTCGGGTGAGGATTAAACAAATTAAAGGAATGATCCACCTGGGTAACATAGATTGTCACAGTCTAAGCCATTCCAATTGCAATTATTACTGAAAAGATTTTCTTTCGTTGGGAACCAGTGCGAGACTGTACCTTGAGGGCTATTTCCTCAGGGTGGCTCCATCTAACCACACTGTCTAAGGTAACATTCATTCTTGTTACTATACATTTGCAGTCCATTATTCAACATTTTCACAGTACTTCTAATTTATTCCTTTATCATGTTTTTCTGAAGGGGGGTATTTTTTTTCTTTGTCCAATCCTTCAGTGAAAAGTAAGTACCTTAAAGGCAAACACCGTTTTTGTCTGGCCCATGAGCTACATACAAATAGTGTTTCCATGTTTAAATGATTGAAAAAAAAAAAAGAACATTACGTGACACTTGAAAATCATATGAAATTCAAATTCCATTACCCATGCATAAAGGTTTATTGAAACCCAGCCACTCCGATGTGTTTATGTCTTGCCTGTGGCTAGTTTTGTGCTACAGTAGTACATTGGAAGCGTGGTACTAGACAGCCCATAGCCCACAAAGCCTAAAATATTTAATGTCTCTAGTGAATATTTACAGAATATTTGCAAAAATAAAAGTGTGCTGATCCCTCAGCTGGTGGGGAGTGACATGTAGGGAAGGCACATGAGTCCTGCTGGAAATGACACTCTGGAGAGGGGAGAAATATTTGTAGGTCATGGATTTAGAACCTTGCCAATGTCTCCGGCCGCATAGGGGACATAGCAAGAATGATAAAGCAGGAAAAAGTGGTCAAGATATTAGGCCCATTTATGTGTCAAAGGTAAAAGAATTGGGGACCATACTGTCCTTCTAAATGACTTTTCCATGAGCTCACCGCATCACTCTCTTGCTTTGTTTGTTTATCTACATGCTTTAGTGGGCTGAGTTTGTATATTCCTAGCTTATGTACATGTTATACTCTGCAGATAGCGGATTTATTATTGAAGGAGAAGCAAATAGTGTGGCTAGCATTGGAGAAAACCCTCAGGACTTGATTTTTCAAGCAGTCTTTTGTGACATTCAGATTTTTAAGGTTTTGATATATGGTGAACATCAAAGCCTGGAGAAAAGACAAAGCTGGACCAGAATTGAGGGTCTTTCCACAAATAACGCAAACAAGAGTGAGCAGTCATTTTTGACAGCGAATAATTGTAAGCACTTAAAACGCATGCTTCCTTGAGATCCATAGGTACCTGTGTGTATTTTTCCTCAGGTATGATCCCTGTCTATTCTTTCTAACTTTCGAAGAAAAAAAAAGCTACAAAATTTTAAAAGCGCATAGGCAGAAATAACAAGAAAAGTGGAAATTAAACTATTTTTGAGTTTGACTTAAAAGAAAGTCACACTTTCTTCCATTCTCTTCCCCTCCCCCCAACCCCCGCTTTCCTTCTCTGATGATAGCCAAGTATAAACTCAAAAAAATGTTTTGGAATAATTTATAAGACTTGTCAGGTATCTAATTATACAATAGCAATACTGGATTTATCATTGTTAAGAACAGCTTCTACTTTATTCACTGTGAGAAGACTCACAAATCATTGCACAGATGAGCACCAATTTAAATCCGTGATCGAAACACTCTTTTCTACGAACGGACAATATCTAGATTGCTATCTCTTTCAAAATGACCGGTGGGGCCTCAGAAGAGGAATGATGCAAAATAAGGAGGTGACAATTACAAATTCAGTTCTCACCATCTGTAATTAGATACACATTTTAGGGAATTACTGATAAAAATTAATCAAATAAGTGATTTTCTTAATCTTCTTTAACGCAAAATAACCCTCTTTACAAATGAAATGTTATGCACAACCTGATATATACGACAGATAAAAGTGGACCTGTGCTGTTTGAAATACAGCAGGGTTTCCAGAGCCTTACCCCAGCTGTTGACCTAAGGCGAATCTGCAGAACTATAGGGCTGTGCCTTGCATAGCATGAAAGCACCAAGATAACATAATCCACTGTAATCCCATTTGCCATTGGAAAATATTATATACCACATTACACAAAGTCAGGATTTCTCTAGCTCTTTTTATTATCAGCTCCTGACATTTTGTAGCCTTTTTATTGGTGACAACTCTTACTGCTGTGCTCGAAGTTATATACCTCTGGACTCCTTTAGGCTAGAGCAAAGGTGACCTAGTTTTTTTTTTGTTTTTGTTTTTTTTTTAATAAAAAGCCACAGAATAAATATTTTAGACTTTGCAATTCATACAATGTTGCAAATGCTCAACTCTGCCACTATAGCTCAAAAGCAACTATGGTAAAAGAAACAAACAAAAAGGAGTGTGGCTAGATTCCAATAAAATTCTATGTTGAAAAATACTCAGTGAGGCATGGCATCAGCAAAAATAGTAGATGAGGTCGTTGCAAGGGCTTGTCCCTCCACAGAAACCCCCACAAATCAAGCTAACACTGTCAGAAGCACCTTCGTCAGAACGTTGGTAAATATTCAGAGGTGATAGCAACCAACTGAATGCCGAATCACGAAAAAGGCCATTTAGAGATGATAGGAAATCTTCGTGACAGTTTTACTTTCCCAGGCCCCGCCCACTTCCTCCCTGGCCCAGTGCCAGTGTTGAGGATCACAACCTCATTCTGGAGAGAGCAAAGCAGACACTGTTCTCAAAAGAATTGTGGTTGGGCGCTGTCCTGTCAGGGGCTCCTTGAAGGAATGGCGAAAGGTGTTTGTCTGTTCCACCTAACTCTCTGTTCTCTCAAGTACAGAAAAGCAACGGTGCAGAAGACAGGCTTGCAAACACTGTAATACAAATGAATAGTCCATTGTCCCCTGCAGAAAGCTACCACTGAGGCAAATGGTCAACATGCAGGAGTGTGGGAAGAAAAGCTGATAAAAGAGTTTCATGAGCCCTAACCAGTTTAGCTCAATGGATAGAGCATCGGCCTGCGGACTCAAGGGTCCCAGGTTCGATTCCGGTCAAGGGCATCTACCTTGGTTGCGGGCACATTCCCTATTGGGGGTGTGCAAGAGGCAGCTGATCGATGTCTCTCATCGATGTTTCTAACTCTCTATCCCTCTCCCTTCCTCTCTGTAAAACAATCAATAAAATGTATATTTTAAAAAACTGAGTTTCGTGACATTGGCTCACAAAACCATGCAAGTTTCAAGTGCACAACTCGATTAAACATCATCTGCACACTACACTGTGCCCCCGTTGCCCCAAGCAAAGTCTCTTTCCGCCCCCATTTTACCCCCCTTTTCCCACCTCCTACTTGCCTCCACCCCACTCCCTTCCCCTCTGGCCATCACCACATTGTGGTCTATGTCTGCGTGCCATGCATATATGTTGTTTGGCTAATCCCTTCACCTTCTTTTATCCAGTCCCCCCTCCCGCTCCCCTCTGGCAACTGTCAGTCTGTTCCACGTATGGTATCCATGCATCTATTTCTATTTTGTTCATCAGTTTATGTTCTTCATTAGATGCCACATGTAAAGTGAGATCATATGGTATTTGTCTTTCTTTGACTGGCTTAGTTCAGTTACAATAATACTCTCCAGGTCCATTAATACTGTTGCAAAAGGCACGATTTCCTTCTTTTTCCCAGCCTCATAGTTATTCCATTGTGTGCATGTACCGCCACGTTTTTATCTGCTCATCTACTGATGGGCACCTGGCCTGGTTTCAGATCTTTGCTATTGTAAGTACTGCTGCAATGAACACAGAGGTGCATGTGTACTTTCGAATTAGCGTTTTAGGATTCTTAGGATATTTTCCCAAAAGTGGGATCACTAGTCAATGATCGATTTGTCATAAGATACAAGCTCGGTCATAAAATCCAAGAGATAATATTGTAGCAACTCAAATTATGTTTTTAGCTGCATTGATTACTATGTATTCCTTTTGCCATTCTTGGCCCAACCACAAACCTATTAACTCAGAATCCGCATTTAATAAGGTCCTCAGGTAATTTATGTGCACATTCAGTTTGAGAAGTACAGAGTAGACGAAGCTTTTGCGTATGTATGCATAATTTGTGTCTCAACTCTATTTAGTCAATTGCTTTAGAACTTACTCTTCCAGGTAAATGTATTCATTGGAAACCTTCACAGTAGGACTATTATAGAAAATCCTGTTGGGATAATTTCCTATATGTAAGTCATATTATTGAAAAGAAAGCAAAACAAATTGAGTCCAACAAAACTTTGAACAATGGCCAGTGTCCGTTTATTCCTTTTATATTACAGACTTAAGTTCTTTATTCCTGTTCTGAAAATATTTTTTTCCTGAAAAGAAGCATTGAACTACCTATATTTTAGATTGTATTTGTCAAATCAAATGGATTTAAGAGTTAGATGAGCTGGTTTTCAAAACTTACCACTTTCTGTTTTTAGGACCAAGAAAAATGATTCAAAGAGAATAAAAATACACATTTCCTATATTGTATGGCATAAAATAAAGCCATCTGGAGTTACAGTTCTTTATTCTTCAAGGTGTCCCGTACTGTACTCTATAGAGACATGCTTTTTTTTGCCACTGGTCTCCTGGCTTAGAAAGATTATAAATTATTTAGAAAATACATTTTATGTTACAATGTGAATACGATTTTTATTTTAAAGAAATGAGTTTAAAGATGACCAGAAAAGAATCTTGACACCTCTGAAAATATACCAACACATCCAAATCCCATACTTTCAGGAATACCATAGTTTTGCCTTTATATTTAATGGAATTACTATTTGTTTTTCATCTATGTAAGATGCAAACTGTAAGAGGACACAAACTTACATAACCATGTATCGATTCATTCAATCATTCACTAACTCATTGGAAATTGTAAAATATCATCATAGGGTAAATTTGAAATTAAATTAAGCCCTACTCTTCAACAGCTGGTGGTATAATTTCACTGAGACTATAGTCAACATTGTGCTGCATAAGCTCCTCCACCAGTTTTCTGAGGCTGTAAATATCGCTAACATAGTGTATGAATTTTAAAAATTGATTCTAGACAGAAGACGGAAGGGAGAAGGAGAAAGATAAAATAGAAAAACATTGATGGTTCATATTGCTTGGTTGCCTCCCACACACACCCTGATGGGGGGTCAAACCCACAACCTAAGTATGTGCCCTGACTGGGAATCAAACTCACCACAGTTGGATAGATGAGAGGATGCTCCAACCACTGAGAAACACTGGCCAGGGCAAGAGTGTATGAATTTAAGTCATGCTAAGGATGTGGCCAGCTCAATAGATCATTTTACAGTGCTAATATCAAACAATCAGCCCCTCATCCAGAAGATAGCACAGGAATGGCAAGCTCATAGTCATTCAATTGGCTTGTAATTCTCCCACTTGTGTGACTGTACAATTGTTAACAACCTAAGTCAGACCACCCTTCTACACGAAGTCCTCCATAAAAGCTTCTCCCTTTTTAAAAAAATTTTTTTTTAATTTTTTATATATTTACTAGGGGCCTAGTGCACAAAATTCATGCACTGGGGGTGGGGGGGGTGGTCCTCAGCCCAGCCTGCCCCCTCTCACATATTGGGAGCCCTCAGGGGATGTCCTACTGACCACTTAGGCCCGCTCCCTGCTCCCCCTGGGGAGCAGGCCTAAACCGCAGTCTGGCCTCCCTTTATGGGAGGCGACCAGGCTAATCAGGGGAAGCCACCAGCCCCATCACCCTGCTGCTAAAACCAATGCCAGTTACTGTAGCCACCAAGGTGCTTTCACTAACACAGACTCCAGTCCCTTCACCTTGAAAAAATGACAACTTTCTTTAGGCATTTTTAAGATGTGTCTTTCATAGGATATGACACTTCTTTCTTTCTTTTTTTTTAATCCTCACCTGAGGATTTGTTTCCATTGATTTTTAGAGAATGTGGAAGAGAAGGGAAAAACAGAGAGAAACATCAAAATAAGAAGAACACTTCGATTGGTTGCCTCTTGAATGACCCCTGACCTGGGCCCTGGCCAGGGAGGAGCCTGCAACCTAGGTACATGCCCTTGGTCAGAATTGAACTCAGACCCTGCAGTCAGCAGGCTGAGGCATTATGCACTGAGCCAAACCGGCTAGGGCAGGATATGTCATTTCTTAGCCCTCCAGCAATGGACCTTCATTTTTTTCATCCAGGAGTGTGATGGAAAAACCCTAGATGTCTTTTTGGATTATTACCGAAGTTACTAAGAATATTACCAGTGGCATACAGGGAGCTTAGCCAATGAGCGTTAAGAAAAGGTGTTTCCTCTGTAGTTCACTCTGATCACCAGCTCCACCCCTGCCCCTCCAATCCCAGTTCCACCCCTACCCAGGTCTGTAGCCTCTGGCCTAGGATGCAGGCCTGGACAGGAGATCCCCCAACCCCCACGATGGCCGGCTACACCCCTTTCCAGGTTCCTGCGATTGATGGCTTTGCCCCTTCCCCCTTCCCCCTCATCTCTCCCACCCCCTGCCTGGCTAACAGGCCTGGCTACTTCAGTTGTGGGGCTGAGGCAGACTGGGCACCACCATCTTAGTTGAGTTAATGTGCATATTTGCTCCTGATTGTTTGGTGGGCATGGCTTGTGGGTGTAACACAGTGAGGGCCAATTTGCATATTGCTCTTTTATTAGATTAGATTGATTTCAGAGAGTAAGGGAGAGAGAGAGAGAAACATCAATGATGAGAGAGAATCATTGATTAGCTGCCTCTTGCACACCCTCACTGGGGATGGAGCCTGCAACCCTGTCATGTGTCCTTTACTGGAATCAAACCTGGACCCTTGAGTCCGCAGGATGACACTGTATCCACTGAGCCAAACCAGCTAGGGCTAAAGGCTTCTCTTAAGTAGAGTACATTAAATACTCATGTTTTCTCTTAATCATAAGCCTCTTAACACATTTGGTTTCCTTCGAACATTCTACACTGGGTTGTCTATATGTATGAGCCTAATTTGCAAAACCCTTATGAATAAGGCATAACCCACTTACTTTTTTGCAAACTGTGTAATCAGTTTCCTATTAAACATAACTTAAGTATTTTATTTGCCTTTATTAAAGATAAATATGGTTTGCCTCCAAGTAGCTTTCCTTCTACTGGGTGAAATAGACCATTAACAAGATAAATTGAAAAACAAAACCAAACCTGGTTTATTATATTGGAATAAACACTGTGGAGAAAACGAAAACAGGGACAGTGAGGTTGTGTGTAACAACCTCAGTAACAGTCAGGAAGGCCTTAATGACAAGTTTATATATAAACAGAGGCAAGGAAGGAGTGAGGAAAGAGCCATAGGAACGTCTTGTGGAATAGCATCATGGACAGAGGCCTGGCAAGTGCGGCGGCCCTGAGGCCCTGAAGGGGACAATGTCTTGAATGTTCAAGGAAAAGACATGAGGTCACTGGAGCTGGAACAGAGTGAGAGAGGGAAACTACACGAAACGGTATTGCTTCATCTCTTAGTTCTTTCCCTTGTGTTGCCTTCATTCTCACGTAGATTTTCATAGACAGAACCACGAACAGTGACAAGCCTACCCACTTTCTATTCCTCTAATGATTCCTAAACTAAACTTTCCTTTTGAAATAGTTATAACGAAAGTTGGGACATGGTTTTCATTGGCATATCTCAAATCTAGTGCTCGCCTTTGAATCACAGTAGATTAGAGATGCCATTTTTATACCTGGCCAGGCCCAGGTGATGTGATGGCCAGAGAGTGGGGTCATCTGGTAATTTGTTGATGAAGTTGAATATGTTTATTTATTTTGACGGTATCTTGCATGTTTGCATATTATCTAAACTCATCAAACTGGACACTTTAAATATGTGTAGTTATTTGTGTATCAATTATAATAAATCAGGGTTTTTTTTAATGATGATAAAATGGTCCCAGGGAAGCTATAGCACCTGTCCTGGCTCATCACTGGTTACATTTGTTCTTTCATCTTTTTTTTTTTTAATTTTTATTCTTTCTTCCTTTTTTAGAGTCTAACCATTCAATTATTTGCTATATTTCAACTACTAATTCTAGATTTTTACGATGTATGCATTTCAGGATTTTTTTTTTTTTATTCTTTCACACAGTCTGACAACAATGTCACATAAATTATATCATCTTTTAAAAGATTTTAAGGATAAGGTAGATGTTGGAAAATACACTCTCTGGGAGACCATCATGAGAGTTGACCCCCCAATCATTCATTCAGATGCTCACTCAATTAAAATCATTTCATACACCTAGCACAGGCAGTTCCTCGTGTGCCATATGTGCATATATACTAATAACTGGATATAGTTATCATTTGTCTAATCACTCTGGGAAGGTTTTGCTGATTAAGGTTAGTTATGAAAGAGAAGTTTGAGTTAACTAGATAAAATGTCAGTTATCATTGCCTTTTAACAACCAGAGATTTCCAACTCCTAGTCAAAACAAATATAGTTATTTAAAACAATCATGCTTTATTTGTGTGTGTGTGATTCTACAGGTCAAGAATCATGGTTGTGGAGTTTGTTCGTTCTGTCTGATATTGGAGGCAATTAATCCACTGCATTTAGTTGGCATAGATGATTTAAGAAGCCTTCACTCGCAAGTCAGGCACATCGGTGCTCCTTCATGTAACCCTACCCGCGCCCCCCCCCCCCCGCCCCCCACACACACACTTTCTCTCTTCTCTTGTTTTAAAATTCAATAACCTAGTCCAGACATTTTTATAGCATGGAGGATATCTTCTTTAGAATGTTTTCTAAGAGATAATCTCTAAAGGGCAAGAACTTACTAGGCCTTCGCTGGCTAATGCCCCATTGGCCAGAGCAAGTTATGTCACTAACCAGATTCAGTGTGAGAAGGGTTACAGAAGGATGTGAATTTCAGGTATATGGTCTACTAGTGTGGGTAACCACCATGTAAGCAACTACCACAGTGAAAAAGTCAGAACATTTCAAGCACTTAGAAATGCATGTGAAAAAGGTCCGAAGACAGAGTAAAGAACAATGCACAAGAGAGAAGACCAACTTGGGTAAAGGTAAAATTCAGAGACAGCATGGGTCAGGGAAGGAAGATGGAATATAAGGCAGAACTCACACTCTGCAAAGCGTGTTGATCACATCAGGAATTTTACCTTCATGCTAAGAGCAACAGAAAATCATTTTAAACAGGAAAATTACAACATTTTCAACCCCAAGTGTCACTTTTTGTGATTTATACAATATGTTGGAGGAAACTGGAAAGAGAATGACTGATTTATAGACTATTTTAGCATTTCAGGCAAGAAGTATAGTTACCTGGGTATATATAGAGAGAAATACAGCCATGCATCACTTAATGATGGGAATATCTTCTGAAAAGTGCATTGTTAGGCAATTTCATCCTTGTGTGAACATCAGAGAATGGATTTACGCAGACCTAGATGGGATAGCCCACTCTACACCTAGGCTATATGGTACAGCCTGTTGCTCCTAGACCATAAGCCTGTTCAGTATGCAACTGCACAAAAGACACAAGTTTAAATCAAGCACAAGAGAAAATGATGCAACCAAGGGACATGGTAAACAGGAAGCATAGGAGGCTGCTGCCTGAGTAACAAGGCATACTATTCACAACAATTTTTTTTTTAATAACTAGGAAGAGTATACTCTAAAATAACAATACAATAGATAGTATAGTACATACTTAAACCGGTAACACAGTCATTTATTATTATTTTCAACCATTATGTACTGTACATGACTGTTTGTGCTATGCCTTTATTTATTTATATTTTTGTTGGTTTCAGAGAGGACATGATGAGAGAGAATCATTGATTGGTTTCCTCCTGCCCACCCCCTACTGTGGATAGAGGGAATCCAACCGTGACCTCTTGACCATAGGTTGACTCTTAACCACTGAGCCATGCGGGCTGGGCCATGTTATGCTTCATATGACTAGCAGCACAGTAAGTTTGTTTCCATCGTCATCACCATACACATGAGTGACACATTGCACTGCCGTACTATGACCCCGATTTTACCAATAAGAACTTATTGTTGTAGGTACAAAGTCCACACACCAGATGCTTCAAAAGGCAAACACTCAAAACACCCTTGTGGAGTAAGGGAAGGTTTATTGATCTCGAATGTGCTATTTGAGAAGTCTGGAGCCCTTCCAGTTTTTCAGATTCCTCCTAAGAAAGAAGGGCATTCAGACCTCTTTTATGTCAAGGGAAGGGAAAAGAGGACAGGCTGTTTTTGTAAAGACTCAAGCCCCACGAATCCCTCTAAAAATTGACTTGTTAAAGCAGGAGCCATTAGCCTGACGATGCAAGCTTGAATAAGTTGGAGTCAGAGAGACGGAGCATTTCACTCTATTACAATATATGCATAAATAGTAATAGGCATGTATATAAGTAAACTAATGTGCATATATATGTGCATGTGAGTACATATGCATGTTAGTATATGTGAAGAAGATACTGTCGATGATATCTTATTGTAAATTTTAGAACATACAAAAATATAAATACACTAGAGGCCTGATGCACGAAATTCATGCAAGAGTAGGCCTTCGTTCCCCTGGCTGCTGGCACCAGCTTCCCTCCGGCACCCAGGACCCAGGCTTCCCTCGCAGCCACAGCTTCATCCAGAAGGTCATCCAGAAGGATGTCCAGAAGGGTGCCCAGAAGGACATCTGGTCTAATTAGCATATTAGGCTTTTATTATTATAAAGATAATAATAAAGATAAGAGCTATCTTTTCAATTTTCCTTTGACTAGCTCATTAGTTTGATAATACACTATTGCCCATCTTCAATTAAGTTATTTATTCCTCATGATGCTATTGTATAAATACATTTCCTTCACAAAGTAACTTTAAAAGTGCCAACAATTTTTATTTCTAAATTGTTTTCATGTTTGCTTAGCAAATTCAAGTGGACTTCCGATTTTCCACCATAGGCATTCCTAACTTTTTCACTCATCACATCTTTTATGTAACTACACACCAATTCTTCACTTCAAAATATTTATGGAATTAGTCACTTTTACCCTCTCTCTAGTATTTTTTTGTTCTCCTCTTTCTGTATTCATATTATTACCATGCAGTCAACTACTCTCAGATTTCTAATATTCTGAATGTTTATGTTTTGATCATTCTGGCATTTTCATTTATTTAAATTACATACCCAGGTGTAATTGATTCCCAGTTCTCTTCATTTATTCTGAGCTAGAAATTTCTTTAAAATACAAATATTATGATACATCTCCACCTTCTTGTTACATTATGTTTATACTCCAAGGCCCTGAGATACAATTAAATAATTTGGCAGCAGTTGAATAGTCCCCATGTGTAATTCTTACTTGGAGTTCTATGAAGCCTTTTAAGTTGAGAGATTTTCTAAAAGCATTTCTCTTTGCTTTAATTTTAATGGTATTATTAAGAAAGAGGAAGAATTAATTACTTGGTGTGCACTTTCCTTTATATTTAATAATATTCTGTAGAGAGGAAATGGCAGTGACTATTAGCTTTCCCTTTAGATGCCTTAGGTAGTAATACACACAAAAAGTCAGGATTTTTTGTAAGCCACAAGGTTTAATGTTTCAGAGGAAGAGGTGATGGGATGAGGTGGTTTTAGAAATAAACAGAGCTATATTTGAACCTCAGTGTAATTGTGTGACCTTGTTTAACTCCTTGGCAATCTGTGATTTAAATGTTTTATTTGTGTGTATCTGTATGGAGGAAGGTATGATGGTAACATCAAGACTTAGCTTCAAAGTTTCCTATAATCCATCATGCTTCTGGTTCACAGTCTGTGCACTGTTTTCCATTGCATTTCTCATTAGTCTCTTTCATTGGCAACACTTCTGGTTTGGGACTTCTACTTTGAATATTCTCCAAATCCCTATGTTTGGGTATATATCTGCTCTTCTCCATATGCAATCGTCTATTCACTCATCTGTCAAGGCACGGGGTAGAAGTACATCAGAAAAAGCGCTATATGAGACTTAGTTCTATGTCTGCGATCCATCCACACAGACAAAATAGTTTCATCATAAAGGAAGTACAGAAGAAAAAATAGCTGTCATTCGAACATTGTCCGTGTGCATGTTCTGTGGTGTTTTATGTATGTTTTTATTCAATCACTGGACACATATGTCACTTATTATATCCTTTGTTTAAAAATACTAAGATTGTAAGATGTAAAGAGTTCTGGAGATTGGTTGAACAATAATGTGAATGTACTCAGCACTACTGAACTATACACTTAAAGTTTTTAAGATGGTAAATGTGTATTGGTTAATATTATTTCTAACCTACTTGTTTATGACTTGAATGAAATTGTTTTTAATCTCTGTGTTTATTACAAGGACAAAAATAGTTGTTTTTAGAAGTAAAGTTGTTTTGAGATAAGAATGAAGTGAATTGTGTCAGGATATCATCATTTTATCTGTGATTATTGATAATCAGTGAACAGCTCAACTGCTAAGGGCCCTGCTGGGGGCTCATTGATAAAAATGTGGAGAAACAACTCTAGCACAGGGGGCATTTGGACTATACATACTGCCTGGCTGGTGTGGCACAGTGGTGAGCATCAACCTATGAACCAGGAGGTCACGGTTCAATTACCAATCAGGGCACATGCCCGGGTTGCAGGCTCGATCCCCAGTGTGGGGCGTGCAAGAGGCAGCTGATCAATAATTATCTCTCATCATTGATGTTTCTATCTCCTTCTCCCTTCCTCTCTGAAAATCAATAAAAATATTTTTAAAATACTGAGGGTTTGTAAGGACTGGGAGTTTTGGTATGGACTCGATGACACTTTGCTGACCTTTAGTTGACACTCGCTGATGACTCTTGGGACATCAGCTCCTCCTGTGGTAGGGAGTCTTCCCTATAAGCAGCGGTGGCAAAACAGGAGGGCGATCTGCCCGCCTGCGGACACAGGCACCCTTGTTGCCTAGCAATGTGCTCTAGCAACCCTACCAGCTGGGAACTTTTGTTTTCTTTGCTGGCAGCGGAAAGTCAGCTCCTTGGCTTGTTAAGCTGGCTCTCCTGAGAAATCAAACTCCTACAAAAGGTACATCGCCAACTAAATGTGGACTTTATGCCTTTCATCCCCCTTACCTGGAATAAGCGTGTGATCAGCCTGTCATTTATATGGAGTATCTTATTTCTTTTTCTGGCTTATTAAGAGCTACTATCCTGTACACTTTTGGCTTGTGAAATTATTGTAATTCCCACAATAAACCTGTGTTAAATAATTGGCTGGCAAAAAAAAAAAAAAAAAAATCAGTCTCTGAGTATAATTTTGCCACTTCCCCCCAAACAAAACATAATGGTATATTTTATTACAAGTATTTTGCCACAATTAGAATTATTTTTAAGTAATTTAATTATTTAAGTATTTGGCTCAAGGTCACAACAAATAAGTGAAAAATCTTGGATTAAAATTCAGTTCATTTAAGCTTCTCTTTCCACTATATGTTCCTACTGAATAAGGTTATTGCCATAAGAGGGACATCAGCAACTTGTTCTGAGAGTTCAAGCAAATAATGTGTTTGCACGCTTCTACCAGTGGACCCACCTCCTTACATTGAAATGACCTGTGTGTGAGGGGGTGTTCCATCACACCATCATTTCCCCTAAGGAAAGGGCCGTGTCCTGTTCTTCATGCTATTTCACACCTTGACAGGGTACTGAGAACTCTGCATGCATTAAATGATCCAATGAGAGCAAGGTCTTGGAGGACCTGATGTTAGAAATTGACCTTGAAAGATACACGGAACTTCATGAGGTGGAGAAGATGGGGTCAGAAGAGGAAGAACTTTAGTGGAAGTAGTTGAGAAATAAAGATCTGAATGTGAAGAAGCCTGGGACGTATTAAGAGTAAAAATCTGTCTATTTCCTCAAATGGAGAGTGTACTTAGATGCACACGAGAGACATAGCTGAACACAGTTGATCTTAAATGTTATGAGTTCAACAGGCTCATGCACACTGAACTGAATTGGCTAAATCTGACTACTAACTTCCTGGGTCAAGAAAACGCATGCGGTAGTTTAGATAGAATACCATCAAATAGTTAATATTACAATATAATGTACACCAGCTAAGTGTTACTCTAATATAAGCACGGAATTCATTCGATTAAAGAATATATTCTAGATAATATTGTAAAATAGACATTAATTGTAATGACAAGGAAAGTTCCACTAAGAGAATACGCTGCTTAAGAATACATAGTAAAAGATGGGATCAGAAGGGTTGTGGCCTGCATTATTGCAAACACAACGGTTCCTTTATTAACTGAATAGTTATCTGTTAATCAACTTTTATTTAAATCTTCAGAATAACGAGGACCAACGTTTATTGCAGGGATTGTGTGAGATCCTCAAGCATACTAGTATTCTGAATCATCGAAGAAATACTAAGTTATATTACATTACTTAAATGAAAATTAAGCTCTATTATATACTAGTTTTTTAAAAAACTGCCCTTTCATATATAATGCCCATGGTGAACATATTAACCAGACTTTACTTAATCCTTCTGAATACTTCATTGCTCATAGCTGCTGAATATTAAAAACGTTTACTGTGCTCCTTCCATGTGAATCTCTGAGATATTGAACTTGGGCAACACATTTAGTCATCTTCCAGTTCTGGGCGGTGTTATCATGAACATCTTTTCAGTGGTGGCCCAGGCTCAGATTGCTATATTAATCCTACCTGTATCCATCTATAGCATGTTTATGACTATAATAGATGTCATAAGTGTTAATTATGTATGGATTGCAGAAGGGACTGTATCTTTAACATTTTACTTGAGTATTTTAAACTGACAAGCAAAAGTTTAAAACTTTAAAAAGGACATTGTAATTTATTAACATGAAACATCAGTGGCCATTCTCAATGAGCATTTCATTTTTGTTCATATTTCAAAGAGTATAAAATATTGCAGTTGTCATTTCAGACCTTCAGGCCTTGGAACTATTGTTGGTTTGTTTCTAACCTGTATACATCTAACATTTTTTCTTTTATGAGTTATTTTCTTGTATAACTATAGATACCAAACATTTTAAAAGTGGTCTGAGGAATGAGGTTCAAACTTTAATTGATGAAATTAAATTTCCCTTTGGTATAAGAGCCTTATAAGGAAGTATGACAGTTCAGATAGAATTTGAATAAAATATCAAAGGAGGTATAATCACATAATGAAAACTAGGGAGGTCCAAGGACACTTACATGAAACAGTGACAAAAAAATTGGTCAATATGTTTGACCTAGAGTATGGCAGGAAGTTACTGCTCAATGACTAGCCCTACATGGGTTAGCCTTTCATTTACACAGGACCAAGAGAAATAGTCCAGACCTATGGTCCAGGAGCGGAAATGACATGTCGTTGACGGGCTGAATAACAGAAAAGCAGTGTCAGGAAGCTAATGTTTCTGGTAGCGCATGGCTGTGACATGGCGGAGCTTGGCTGGCTCTGGATAACCGAGGGACTTGGTGCAGCAGAGCCCAGCATCAACCTGTTTGGACACAGAGTAGCAAGGTACATCATACAAGGTAAAGCATTCAGTTACTGAGTTTTCGGAGCTGTTAGCCTGATCTAGCCTGATGAAATGACAAATTGGCACTGGATGTTGAATACTACAGTAATAAAATATGAAATCAACAATATCCGCCTAATGAAAACATTGGAGACTGAAAAGGTGATGATTCATGGTATGCAGTAGCAAAATATTTTATACGACTTTTGCTTGTGGTACATTGGAAGGCAGCCTATGTTCCTCCCTGATTTAATAGTGTGGGGAAAGAGGCTGGGAAATTAAAGCTTAGTATTATGGATCAGTTGCAAGCACAAGCACTTAGCAGAGTATGATTGGGAGAGAGGAGCAAGGAGAGCATGGGCAGGGAGGTATGCAGAAATAAAGGCCATACTAGCCTGGTGTGGCTCAGTGGTGGAGCCAGGAGGTCACAGTTTGATTCCCAGTCAGGGCACATGCCTGAGTTGTGGACTTGATCCCCAGTAGAGAGTGTGTAGGAGGCAGCCGATCAATGATTTTCTCTCATCTTTGATGTTTCTATCTCTCTCTCCCTCTCTGAAATGAATGAATAAAATAAAATAAAATAAAATAAAATAAAATAAAATAAAATAAAATAAAATAAATAAAATAAAAAACAGCCATTCTATGGATAGTATATGAATTCAGGAGCATAAAATATTGGGAAAACCAAATGTTTTGAGACTTCAAGTTATAAAAAGAATTGAGCTAAAAGTTGTGCCTTTGGAAAAAGATCAGATTCGGATTGCTGCTTCACTTAAGTCCAGCAACCTCCCAGCGGCTGCCTTTGCAATGAGAGAACAGCTTGAGAGTGAGAGAGAAATGCTGCACAGCACACCTGTCAACTGTGTCCTAAGAAAGAACAGGAGACGTGATCACTTCTATCCAGAACCAACCGAAGTGATTTTGAAGGTCACCAAGCTTTTAAAGAAGTGGAGATCTGAGAATCCAGAAAGAGACTCAAGCCATTATACTCAATTACTATTTTACAAATGAGGCAAGATCATACAATAGAGTCAAAACAACCTCTTTAATAAATGTGCTGGGAAATTTGTACAGATACATGCAAAAAAGTGAAACTAGACCACCAACTTACACCATACACAAAAACAAAGGCAAAATGGCTAAAGGACTTGAAAGTAAGACGAGAAACCATAAAAATCCTATGACTCCATCGGCAGCAAAATAGCAGACATACGTCTTAGCAATACCTTTACAGACACAGCCCCTAGGGCAATGGAGACTAAGGAGAAAATAAACAAATGGGACTACACCAAAGTATAAAGCTTCTGCACAGCAAAACAAACCATCAACAAAACAACAAGAAAGCCCACTGCATGGGAGAACGTATTTGCCAATGTTATCTCCAATAGGGGTTTAATCTCCAAAATTTACGAAGAATTCATACAACTTAACAAAAGGAAGATAAACGATCCAATCAAACAATGGTCTAAGTATCTAAATAGACACTTTTATAATGATCAACATAATTTGATGAACAAGAATAGATCAATCTAGAGACAAATGATAGGGGAAGGGAGGTTAGAGAGCAACCAAAGGATTTGTATGCATGCATCTTAGCATAACCGATGGACACAGACACTGGGGCAGTGGGGGCTTGTCTGGGCTGGGAAGGGATGGGGGAGGGGTCAATTGGAGAAAAAGGAGACATATGTAAAACTGTAGCCAAGAAGAAAAAAAGAAGTGGAGATGTAAAAAAAGCCATCCTCTGAAAGGAAAGAGATGATGAATAGAGTTGTAAGGATTATGTCACTGGGCCAGCACTAGCTAAACATTCTTTTCTCCTAATTGACATATTCAGTGACAGAGACATGGACAGTTTAAATGCATACTAGCAGGTTATTCATATGAGGCTGATATTTTTGTGGCCATTCAAGGTCAAGATCCATATAGAGTGAGAGCGTCACCTAATTAGTCAGAAGCACATGTTATTAGTTTGTTACTTGTCATTTACATCTCAAAACTTTTTTTTTTTTGGAGACTAATCATATGGCAGAAAGGAAATGAATAGAAATATGTTTATTACTCCCATGCTTTGTGTCAGCTACATAGCCATTCAACAGCAACACTCACAATTGAAGCCATTAAATATTAAGTTCAATCCTTCATCTTTGAAAACCACCGAGGGGGCAGGAAGAAGACTAAAGCAGCAACTAGAGTAAAATTCCTAATGGAATGATGATCAGGAAGCAAAAGCTCAGGCTTTTGCTGTGCTTGATTTATCAACTTATTTTTCTCTTTTTTTTCTTTAAAAATATATTTTATTGATCCTTCACAGAGAGGAAGAGAGGACAGAGAGTCAGAAACATCGATGAGAGAGAAACATCGATCAGCCGCCTCCTGCACCCTCCCCACAGGGGATGTGCCCGCAACCAAGGTACATGCCCCCTGACCGGAATCGAACCCGGGACCCCTGAGTCTGCAGGCCGACGCTCCATCCACTGAGCCAAACCGGTTAGGGCTTATTTTTCTCTATATAATTCCACAAAGCATGTCTAAGACTGCATAGGTATTGATAAGTGGCTGCTTAGTGTACCTTTTCGAAGCCTTCACCTTGTTAGAACTGATCTTATCTTAACATTAAAAAAAAAATCCCTGACAGTTTCACTTGTTTGGGGTAGGTGACAGCTTTATGACTGATTCCTCGCTGCATTACTCCAGAGGCAGGTGATCCACCCCCCACCCTGTTCCCTTTAGATAAAGAACAGCTTCGCACACTGTTCTTTGGTGGTCCACTTCGTATCTGGAAGCTGCCAGTAACATAGAAATCATGATTTCATATCATCATATCTATCCTATATAATAAAAGCATAATATGCTAATTAGACTGGATGTCCTTCTAGATGACCTTGTGAATGAAGCTGGGGCTGTGAGGGAAGCCTGGGTCCTGGGTGCCTGTCAAGGGCTGAAGGAAAGCCTGGGACCCAGGTGCCTGCCTGCGGCTAGAGGGAAGCCCTTGTCCCAGTGCCAGAGGGAAGCTGGTGCCGGCAGCTGGGGAAAGGAAGGCCTACTCTTGCATGAATTTCATGCACATATATGTATATATTAGTCTAATCTAATAAAAGAGTAATATGCAAATTAGGCATCACTCCATTACACCTAAGCCTCACCCTCCAGTCAAGCCACACCCACCAGCCAATCAGAGTGACTATATGCAAATTAACTCAGCCAAAATGGGG
>PVJC01010120.1:19481-44478 GCA_004026665.1 Murina feae
AAACCAGCTGGCCCCCCCCCCCCCATGCACCAGGCCTCTATCCTATATAATAAAAGGATAATATGCAAATTGACCCTAACAGCAGAACCACTGGGAATGACTGGTCACTATGACACACACTGACCACCAGGGGGCAGATGCTCAATGCAGGAGCTGCCCCTGGTGGTCAGTGCACTCCCACAGGGGGAGCTCTGCTCAGCCACAAGTCAGGCTGACTGCTGCCAGTACAGTGGTGGTGGTGGGAGCCTCTCCTGCCTCCTCAGCAGCACTAAAGATGTCCAACTGCAGCTTAGGCCTGCTCCCCACTGGCAAATGGACATCCCCTGAGGGCTGCTGGGCTGCCAGAGGGATGTCTGACTGCCAGCTTAGGCCCGATTGCCTGGGGAGTGGGTGTAAGCCAGCAGGTGGACATCCCCCAAGGGCTCCCAGACTGTGATAGGGCACAGGCCAGGCTGAGGAACCCCCCTGAGTGCACAAATTTTTGTTGCATTGGGCCTCTAGTCTGTATATATATAAAAGCCTAAGTGATTGAATGACTGAATGACATGTCGCTATGATGCACACTGACCATGGTGGCGGGGGTGGGGAGGTGGGGGGTGGGATGATGCTCAATGGAGGAGTTGCCCCCTGGTGGTCATTGTGCTCCCACAGCCGATCTCTTGTGGCTGGCCAACCTCCCATATTTCTCCCCACTTCCCCTCTGGCCAGCCAGCCAACCTCCTGTGGCCCCTGCCCCCAGCCAGCTGGCCCCCACTGCAATCAACCCCGATCGCTGGCCAGGCCAAGGGACCCTACCCATGCACAAATTCATGCACTGGGCCTTTAGTATTTTTATAATGTGCAATATGACTGTCTCAACACATGTAATGAAACCTAACTCTTCTTTGTGTCCATAGAAACTACTTTCAGATTCTCAAAGCTGCCATGTGCCCAAGGAACCCAGTTAGATTGTAAGGCCACTGACCACTCCATAAGACTATAATAGAAGCCTCGAACCTGGAATTCCTTCCCTGACTGAATGAACTCTATCTCTTGTTTCCTCTCCTTGAAACAAGTGAAGCCATGCCCAACACCATTGGATTGAGGATGCCATCTAGTTTCCAAATAATTATCATGAGAGAAAAAGTATCTGGATGAGGAAGTACAAAGACATTTATTCAATGGAACCCCTCCATCTGAATAGCAAAAAGAATCTCAGTTTGTCTCCAAGTTGCTGAGGCAGGATTTATCAGTTACTCTGATATAATCTGGCAAACAACCTTTTCATTCAGCTGAGGAATTCCTAATTCTATTTTGACATCCATCATATTATAGTAGCAATGCTAATATTTAATATTTGTTGACTTTTTTTCCTTATTCTAGTAACATAGGGATCAACAACTCCATTTTTAAGTTGAGGAGACTAAGGCTCAGAGAGGTTAAAAAATTTGTCCAAGGTCTTTTAGCCATCCGTGGCAGAACTGAGAGTTAATCTAGATTATTTTTGGCTGGCAGTGTTCACTTGACCTATGAAAATATGGAGGTTTGCCCCCTGAGATCTGTGACTTCAGTATTAACTTCTAAATTGTATGTATAATTTTGTTTGTATTTTTTGTTTCTCCTGGGAAGAGCATTCATCTTTTACATTAGAGTCTTTGAAATTATTATTTATTTTACATTTAGTTTGAAGCATTCATGTGATTTAAACATCAAAATACTATAAAATCTATCCTGTACACTGCTGGTGGGAATGCAGACTGGTGCAGTCACTGTGGATAACAGCATGGAATTTCCTCAAGAAAGTAAATATGAACTGTCACTTGACCCAGTGATCCCACTTTTAGGAATATATCCTAAGAAACCCAACTCACCAATCAGAAAGAATATATGCATGCTTATGTCCATAGTAGCACAATTTACAATAGCTAAGAACTGGAAAATGCCCAAGTGCCCATCAGTAGATGAATGGATAAAAAAGCTGTGGTACATTTACACCATGGAATACTCTGCAGCAGTAAAAAAAGAAGGATCTCTGACGATTTGAGGCAGCATAGAGGGACCTATAGAGTATTGTGCTAAGTGAAATAAGCCAGTTGGAGAAAGATAAGTATAACATGATCTCATTCATATGTGGAATCTAATGAACAAAATAAACTGATGAACAAAATAGATCAAGAGACATAGAAGTATGAAACAGACTGTTGAATCTCAGAGGGAAGGTGGTGTTGGGGGTGGGGGATATCAGACAATAGAGTGGTGAGGGCCTGGGACTGGAGGGGTGGGGCAGGCTAGAAGGGTCAATGGAGAGAAGAGAGGGACATATGCAATACTTTCAACAATAAAGATTTTTTTTAAGTCTTGTTCCAACCTTTCTCCCTTCCCAGTGTCCTGCCCCAGGGTCCTTAAGGTAACAGTTTTATTAATTGTAAATTTGTAGTTTTCCATTCTGCAAATATGAGAGAAATCAAATATATAACTCATATTCTTCCCTTCCACACACAAAAGTAGAAAATAATGCAATATCATTTTTTTCTATGCTCACATTATTTGCATTTCTATTAGCCACTGCGATCAGACAAGAAGAAATAAAAGGCATCCAAATTGATAAAGAAGGTGTAAAACTGTTCTTATTCACAGATGACATGATATTGTACATAGAAAACCACAAAGACTCCATCAAAAACTACTAGACTTAATAAATGAATTCAGCAATGTAGCAGGATACAAAATTAACACCCAGAATTATGGCTTTTCTATACACCAATAATAAACTTACAGAAAAAGAAAATAAAAAATCAACCCCATTTACCATTGCAATAAAATAAAGATACCTAGGAATAAACTTAACCAAGGAGACAAAGGACTTGTACTCAGAAAATTTCAGGACACTGGAAAAAGAGATAGAGGAAGACATGAACAGATGGAAGAATATACCATATTCATGGATTGGTAGAATCAACATCATTAAAATGTCTGGCTCATATTTTAATCTTAATTTTGATTTATCTTTGATTGAGCTTAAAGATTATTTAAGAGACATGAATTCTGAAAACAAACACCTGCTTTTACACTCAGATTTTATTTTGCTGTTTATTTTTCCTGTTCACTAATTTCAAAATCTTAGGATGAATGAAAAGGTACATTTATTTCAATATGTTAGCAGTGCCCTTCAAAAATTAGTTGGAGGGACAAGCAACACACATTTTAAAGAAATAGATAGCTATAAAACTCTACTGGGAGGAGACAGAATGAGGATATTGGCATGTGCCTTCCCAGTGTTATGTGACATAATGATATAATAAACTTAAAAATTCTTAGTTTCTTAAATAAGTTGATTTTTACTTGGGATTTGTGAAATAATAATACTATGTACTGCATTTACCCCAAATTACTTGAAATTCGGATTAATGTTGATATGAACCAGGGCTCCTCAAAACAGCATTTGGGTAACAGTATAGTCTCACAGTCTCAGGATAACCAGTGGTAAAAGGGATTCTTTTGAATCCATCAGTTCTACTCAGTATTGCAAGATTTGTAGAATAAGTGCCAGCATCATTGCCTGTGGTATCTAGATAGAAACAATCCCAGGAGAATTTCAGCTCATCAATACGTTTTCTTGGAAAATCTATGCTCTCAGATATCCAATGTATCACGTTAATAAGAGATGATTACACACAGATTAAAGCTGTTACTGATGGATTATCATTTAGTTTACAATCTGCATAATCTCTCTGCCTACACAGGACACGGTCACAGAAAAATAACACCGAGGTAAAGAATAAATCTATCAATTGGAAGTTCATTGTCAAGTATCTCTGCTATAAATGCTGCAGCTGAACATTCAAGAAAAGTTTTCTTAGCATACCTTTAATTAAAAACTACTTGGTGATGAACTGAGTTTATATATTATTACATTCGGATTAAGGAAGCCACCTTGGAAGATAGAAATGTCAGAACCAGAAATAAGCTTTATGAATACAAAAGGATTTTTGTCTTTGTATAGTATGTCAAGGGATTAAGTTTTATATATAAAACCCTTTCCTCTAGAAATTGATCTTTAAAAATATAGCAAATCCCTGCTGAATCTTAGAAAATATGACATTTTCAAGTATAGATTTCAAATGAGCCATTCATTTAAAATAATGCCTCTGTAGTTAAAAGATGAAATCCCAAATAAGTAAAATAAGGTCAGTGTAAAATCTTGGTTAAGAAAAATGCCTTATAATGAGTGAAGTGTCATTTCTTTGGCTCTCCCTGAAAAGTAACTACATTTGATCTCCCTTGAAAACACACTGTATCATGTGTGTGTTTGCAAATGCATTTTTAATTAAACTTATTGGAGGTGCCAATGATGAATAACAGTATATTATTAACAGTATATAACAGGTGTACAACTTCTTACCACATCATCTGTACATCATGTGCTCTACTCTCCTTTGCCCACATATCTTTGACCTCCTTTACCATTTTCATCCTCCCCTCACCACCCCTCCCCTCGGTAACCACTATACTGTTATTTGTGTCTCTCAGATTTTTTGCTTATTTTTTTGTTTGTTGCTTTCTGTTTTATATTCCACATATGAGTAAAATCATAGCATTTGAAGATGACTTTCCCTATATTGAGGATGACTCCACATGCTCTGTTTTTGCTAGGTGCTGCTTGGAATACTGCTGCCTCATCTTATCCCAAATGGTGAGGATCTATATTGCAAGTTTCCTTCATTGCTGCCTCCCCCATAAACCCTTCTTAAGGTCTTCAATTGGATAGGATTTTAAATTCTTCTGAACTACCCAGAAATCGGGTTTATTCATCTCTTGGAACTCTTGATATACTCAAATATGCACTTACTTCTTTTTCTATCTCAGATTCTAAACTTGTTAAGTACAACTTTTCATGTAACACAATATTTAATAACTATTAGCTCACAAAATGGCTAGTAAATGAGCTGATTTGAATATAACTCAATACTGGCTAACACTACTTCAGTAGAGAGAGAGGATGCTTTTGTTTTGTTAATCCTCACCTAAGGATATTTTTAGAGAGTGAAAGACAGAGAGAAACATTGATGTAAGAGAAACACATCATTGGTTGCTTCCTGCATACACCCTGGGCCCTGGCCAGGCCTGGGCTGGGGAGGAGCCTACAACCAATGTAAGTGCCCTTGACCAGAATCCAACCCCGAACTTTTTGATCTTCATGCCAATGATCTATTCACTGAACCACATCAGGTAGGGCAAGGGTGCTTTATATTTCTGCTATTTGCACACACTAGTATAATCTTTAATGAACTTTAATCTTTTTTTAATGACTCACTTTAATATAAATTATATATAAATTTCATGCCCATGAAATAAGAAGATTGATGTGGATTTCTATCCCTATCATGTAATAAGATTTTAATATGTTTTATATAAATCAAAATCCCTAAAGAGATACAAAAATAGTTGGTCAGCATATCATATACAATGTCCTAATGTGTCACTAATGCTTTGTGAGGTACACTTAGAGAAACAGCAATATACTTGATCGCCTCTTGTTGTTGAAATTCATTTCGGGTAGCAAAAGATGAGGTGATCCACAAGTTACTGTTGAGGGCACATCATATGCCTTGATCAATCTGTCCTGGCTAAGGGGTAGGGGTGGGGGCAGAACAGGAGCACACAGCATAGAGAGACATTTATTACTCTGGTCATCCATTGACTCAGATTTCAAAACAAAACAAAAAGAGTGGCCCTAACCAGTTTGGCTCAGTGGATAGAGTGTCGGCTTGTGGACTCAAGGGTCCCAGGTTCGATTCTGGTCAAGGCCATGTACCTTGGTTGTGGGCACATCCCCAGTGGGGGGTGTGCAGGAGGCAGCTGATCGATGTTTCTCTCTCATCGATGTTTCTAGCTCTCTGTCCCTCTCTCTTCCTCTCTGTGAAAAATCAATCCTATCTAATAAAAGAGTAATATGCAAATTGACCATCACAAGATGGCTACCCCCATGTGGTCAAAGATGGCTGCCACAAGATAGCCAGCAAGGGAGGGCAATTGGGAGGGACCCAGGCCTGCAGGGGAGGGCAGTTTGGGGGGAGGACCCAGGCCTTCAGGGGAGGGCAGTTGGGAGGGACCCAGGCCTGCAGGGGAGGGGCAGTTGGGAGGGACCCAGGCCTGCAGGGGAGGGGCAGTTGGGAGGGACCCAGGCCTACAGGGGAGGGCAGTTGGGAGGGACCCAGGCCTGCAGGGAAGGACAGTTGGGGCAATCAGGCTGGTACAGGAGCAGTTAGGCATTGATTAGGCTGGCAGAGGAGTGGTTAGAGACAATCGGCAGGCTAGAGGTCGGGAGCCAGCAGTCCTGTATTGTGAAACGGGCAGTCGGACATTCCTCAAGGAAAGAGTGCAGGAAAGGGTTCATGAAAGGGTGCAGGTTGGGCTGAGGGACACCACCCCCACCCCCGACTCCCACTCTGTGCACAAATTTCGTGCACCGGGCCTCTAGTAAAATATTTTTTTTTTTTTAAAAGTGCTCTAGTCTGAATCTGTGATTGAAAAAAATAGTTAATAGATTCCACAAAGTTCTATCTCATAGATTTGTGCTGGGTACTGTTTTCTGAAATACAAAACGATTCAAATATGCACCCTTACCTGCTGCACCTTTATTTTATCTTTCTAGCCTGAAGCTACATGGGCATTAACTTTCCAAAATTTATTTTCTGTGTTTTATACTCATGGATGTCTGATACCAGTTGTGTGCATTTAATTTCTCCTTTTAAAGAGCAGGTTTATTTCTATTTCAATAGCGATGACTATGAGAGTCAGGATGTGAGAAACCTGGCATCAAAATGGGGAAAGAAAATGTTTCTGCTCAAGTTTTATGATTGCCCCTCACAGATGGAAGCTGGAAAGTTTTGTGGCTATGTATGAATTGCTTTCACCTCATCTTCATGCAGAAACATTTTTGAAAATATTAGCGATCTAATAACAAGACACCTGACGGTGGGAAATTGCACTCTCTTTATTGGATTGGAGGCGAAGCTAAAAAACGAATGGCCTCATTATTTTTGCACTAAGCATTCCCAGTGTAAGTGAACCCTGAGTCCAGCAGCTGAATCAATGTTCAGTGCAATTGCAGAGTAAGACACATTGCCTGTGTTCCTGCAGTTTCAAAAGTGGACACATTTTTCATGTCTTCTATTTTGATATAGGACTCAATTCTAATGGTATGTCAACAAAAATATGTTTTTGGAGGAATTAGTTTCCTAGTTGATGAGATTTTGACAATGATGGATCCTTGCTACTTCTAATCCATTCATAAATTCCTCAGTATTTTGTCTTTGGAGGTAAACAACAACAACAACAACAACAAAACAACTAAGACCCAAGGAGAAATATTCCATTTCTTTGAAGCACGGCTGGGCCTTTAATACAAAAATTTAAATCAAGCCCTAGCTGGTGTGGCTCAGTGGATAGAGCATTGGCAGGCCTGCAGACTGAAGGGTCCTCAGTTTGATTCTGGTCAAGGGCACATACCAGGGTTGCAGACTCCAGGCCCTGGTTGGAGGTATGCAGGAGACAATCAATCAAAGTGTCTCTCTCACATTAGTGTTTCTCTCTCTCTCTCTCTCTCTCTCTTTCTCCCCCCCTCCCCCCGTCTCTCTAAAAGTCAAGGGAAAAAATATCCTTGGGTGAGGATTAAAAAATAAAAAATTCAAATCAATATAGCTTCAACATAGCAGTAGTTATTATATGTTTATCTTTTACATAAAACTGATTACATAAAATGGATAGCACAATCTTACTTTTTATAATGATTACGCTTTGTATGATTATGTAGATAATTTTAATACATGCCCTTTAATTCTTCATGTGCTATTGTGAAGTAGGGCAAATTGGATGTAAAATTGATTTCAACTTCTGAGAATAAGAATCATGTTCTACTTCAATGTCATAAGCCTGTGACTTGATTTTATCTTACCTTTTCTTGAATAGTTAGATTTGAACATCATTATACTTTTAGGTCAAGAACAAAACCCCAAGTGACTCTGATTCTGATAAATGGAGAAGGTGGCTCAATTTTATATGGGATGGTTTGGAGAGGTCTCTCAGAGGAGTAATATTTGAGCTGTGTTCTGAGAAAGAGAAAGAAACAAGTCAAGTGAATATCTAAGAAAGATTATTCCTAAGAAAGGGAGAAAAATAAAGGTCTAGAAGCATGAAGTAGGAGGAAGAAATATATACTAGTATACTCTTACCTCTGGACACTGAGATACTCTAGCAATATGGGAAAACTGACTCATCTCTTGAAAGGCTTTTAAGAAGCAGCAGTGTCTTAAAGGGAAGATGCAAGGACTTTTGCTGATGACAAACCCAGGAGGTATTGGAGAAGGGTATTGTGGAATATTGGAAGGAGAGAAAGAGAATCACATAGTACGAAGCTCTCTATAAAGACAATAGGGAGAAGGGTCTGGTTCAAGATGGATGACCTTCTGTGATGACTAAACTAAGCAGGAATGTAAGGCTCTGTGTGATAAGTCCTGCTGGACTCTTAGTAAAAATGAATCATCATGCCCTATCCGGTTTGGCTCAGTAGATAGAGCATCAGCCTGCAGACTGAAAGGTTCCAGGTTTGATTCTGGTCAAGGGCATGTACCTTGGTTGCGGGCACATCCCCTGTGGGAGGTGTGCAGGAGGCAGCTGATCGATGTTTCTCTTTCATTGGTGTTTCTAACTCTCTAGCCCTCTCCCTTCCTCTCTGTATAAAATCAATAAAATTAAAAAAAAATGAATCATCACTTTCGGGATTGGTCTGGTAACCAATTTGTTGTTGTCAGATGAAAACTACTAGGGGTCCTTTGCATCCTTTGTTAAGTTCATTCCTAGGTATTTTGTTCTTTTTGTTGAAATTGCAAAATACTTTTTTTAATGTCTTATTTTTGTTATTGTTAATCCTCACCCAAGGATATTTTTTCCATTGATTTTTTTTTTTTTTTTGAGAGAAAGACAGATACAGAGACAGAGACAGCAGTTAGTTGCCTCCTGCTATCTCCATCTCTCTACCAGTCAATGGCACTTACCTGGGGTGGGGATGGAACTTACCACCCAGGTAGGGGCCCTTGACTGGTAATCAATCCTGAGACCCTTCTTGTCCTTCTGTGTACGGGCTGATGCTCTAACCACAGAGTAATACCAGCCAGGGCTTTTTTCATTTCTTTATCTGAAATTTCATTGTTAGTATATAGGAATGCAGTAGCTTTCCATGCATTGATTTTGTATCCTATATACTGAAGACTATAAAACATTATTAAAAGAGATTGAAACAGACACAATGAAATGGAAAAAAATATTCTATTTTCATAGATTGGAAGAATCAACATAGTTAAAATGTCCATATTACCTGAAAAGAGATATACAGCGTTAGTGCAAGCCCCATCAGCATTCCAATGATTTATTTTTTTAAAGAAATAGAACCCAAAAAATCATCAGATTTGTATGAAACCACAAGAGATCCTAAAGAGCCAAAGCAATCCTCAGGAAAAAGAATGGAGCTGGAGGCATCATACTACCTGACTTCAGATTCTACCACAAAGAGACAAGTTGAGAATACAGACCATAGGGTAGTGAAGGCCTAGGGCGGGACCTGTGGGGAGCAAGGTGGAAAAAATGAGGAAATCTGTAATACTCCCAACAATAAAGATAAAAAAAATAAAAGATAAATGAAGATAAACTCACACACACACAAAGGAATGTGGCAGTTACCATGCTGTGGGTAGGATCAGGTGGCTGATGAAGTGACTGGCTTTGGTAGACTATCACACTGCAAACTTTGCTGAAAAAACTACCTATCACATCCTGTAGGATTTCAACTTCTCTGTGTACCTCCTTTCTGGCCCCCGAGAACTAGAAGGTTGTGCGGTACTGCCTGAATACCGACTTGTCCATGTAATGGTAGGGCACGTTAATTTATTATTGATGGGTCATATTGTTCTCAACTAATTGGATAAATATTAAAATGTCTTTCCAATTAGTTAAAAGGACTTCCATAAGTACAGGGATCATCCCTGCAGCACTTAGGCTATTACTAGAGTCATTTACTTATTTATTTTAATATCTTTCATAGAAGAATGGCTTCTAGATACGTGCACCTTGGGGAAGGTGTGCTAGTGACAAAATCGCTGAATTATGAAAGGTTCATCATCTTTTCCATAGGAAAGACCCGGATGATCATTCCTGGCAAGATAATTTGGGAAGATATGCCAGGTAGACTGCCAGAGTAGCTGAAGGCAGTAAGATGTGAAAGGAGGACCACGGGAATCCCAGTTATTTTAGTACAGACGCTTTACTTACAAATGGACTGTGCAGAATATCTCATTCAATTAAAAGAAATTTTCCAAGGGAAGGATTAAACATCCACAACACAGACTAAGAATAAAGACTGCCAAACACTCCGCTACAACAAACTGTGAAATCAATTTCCCTCCGCCTAATGGAGAACTAACAGCATCTCCATGTTTATTCCTCACCAAACACTTTAGTCCACCAAAAGCTTTGCATGACCATTTAGCGTTAGGCTGCCTTCTCCGTAAAGGCAGAATTCCAACTGCCACACTTCCAGCTCAGTTATAATGTATGGTCTTTTATAAAGCAAACCGTTAAGTTGGGCCTTAGCACTATTTCCTCATTCAGTGCAACACAGCGTGGCCTGCAGACTGTGGCTGCTCAGCAAGTTACCTGTCACCAGAAGGTAGTCAGTCCAAAAAGTCCATGTTTTCAAAAGCGTTTATGGCGGTTTGACATGGCCATGACTTCTAAGCCTGTGGTCAGCGGGCTCTTCTCGTTGAATACGGGTCTAGATCGATGTGGCGGTCCTGGAACCTGCCCTGAGTTCCACATGGAACTTCACATTAGTTACACATAGTCAGACCAGGTATGGGTCTGAGACAAGAAAACAAAGCAGGACACGGTTTCCTGTACCGCAGAGAGTTTGAGAAGCACTGGTGCAGTGGGAATAGCATGGAGTCTGGAATTGGAAAGACCTGGGCTCAAATTTGACACATTCCTTCCTCCACGTGACCCCGGAGATCACTTAACTTCAAAACATGGAGTTGGCGATTCTGATCTCAGAGGGTGGCTGAGGACATTGCATGGGATTCCTTGGCCATGACTAGCGCAGTCACCCACCACAGTGCTTCAAAGGTATCTAACTTACTTCAGCTCTGATACTTCCTTTCCCACCACGGAAGATGCCACCTCCCTACCCAAGATGGACACTTCCAGGGCTCTAGGAGACACAACACAATTTCTAATGGGACCAGTAAGGCAGAACAATTAGTGACTGCAAGTTGACATTCTCTGGATGAACTAGAGAAACCATAACACTATATCGACCAATTTTCTTAAATCCTCCCTAACGTGGTTCCATGAAGCTGATCTTTTTCCAATGCAGCAGAAGCATCGGTAGATGCCTAATATGATTTTGTGTGCTCCAGGCTCTTAGTTGTTTCGCATGTAAATCTGGGTACAATTAAAATTTACCCAGATTGATGGAAATGTAATAGGATTCTCTACATGTTGCACCCATATTAGGTATCTCTGAATACAGGCCCTCCTGTTCACGTGTTTAGATATGTAAGCTATGCTGCCCCTTGCTTTTACTATGTAAACATACCACTAAAATGAACTGACTGGGGCCGTGAATGATGGTGGCAAACTCTGTCCAGGAAAGCTCACTTCAGAAATGCAAAGGGCAGGTCAAGAAATGTAAGACAAATGCCAGAAGCCTGCTATGAGGAAGAGAGCACACATATAGGAGGCTATCCAACATAGCATGTGTATGTATAGAGTTCCCACAGTCACACACTCACGGGAGAGAGATAGCTGCCTGCCTTCAATATAGTTAGCAAAGTAGTAACTATGGTTATCTTGTGAAAGGGTATTTGAAGTGAATTTCACTTCCTTTAAATTTTTCAGAGCTGTTAAGTTCTTTTCTTACAAAATAGATACAATGTTCACATTTAGAAACAACAATAAAGGTATTTTTACGGTTAAAGCAACAAAATAAAAGTTGGCAGTAGTCCCAAAGCAAAAGATAGAGGAAAGAAGACATGATTCAAAGCTGGAGATGGGTTTTCCCTAACCCCATCTAAGCCCACTTGACTGACCAGTGGCTCACGAAGTCTCTAGTACTTTGTAGCAAAAGAAACCAAACAAAAGAGAAGCTTATTGTTAAGATGTCCATTGTGAGAAAACCTCCCCCTAAGGATGCAGAAGAGGATGGGATAAGTATTAAAGCTTCGAAGGCTGTTTCCACTTAACCTCCAGTTCTGAATCAGAATACAGACTACACCAGAACCCTCCCTTCTCAGAATGGATAAATGACTCACCACCATGATTTAAAGAAAGGTCATGGATCCTAGGATGAAAGAGGGATAGATATCAGGTCAGAGACACAGCGATTGCATTTGTGTTAGCTATGCTGAATGGGAACTGCATCTCAAGGAAATTGTTTTCAAATGAAAACATTGTGTTTGTGTACATAGCAATGACAGAGCAAATGTGAAGTATTCAGATCTCAGCTCCAGTGTTTATTAGTTTCTGTGACCTTGAAAGTTCACCACACAAATGTCTACAGATCAGTATATTCACCAGCAGGAGAAATGTATAAATCAAGCTCATTCAGATGAAGTAAAAAGCCCGGAGGGGAGGAGGTCTCTCCATATCTATCTATCTCTCTCTCTCTCTCTCTCTCTCTCTCTCTCTCTCTCTCTCTCTCTCTCTCTCCATATGTGAATTGTTAACCCAGCTTTATTTCATATAATTTTAAGAATATTGAAGTGTACCTTCAACTTGCCTTTCGCCTCAATCAGGAATAGTGGGTACCTGTAGGCCTTTAATGGTTTTTCTCATTGATGATTCATTTGTAGACACAGTATGACCTTATGACCTTCAAGTAACATTGGACAGAAAGGTTGCAACTAGTCCCTGCCCTTTGACCAGACCCTCTCTTGTGTTTTCTCCCGCCTCTACCACCACTTTGTATTACATGATGTTTTGGGTCTTGAACCATGTAGTCTCAATCTTCAACAGCAGCTAATCTTGCAATGGATACTGGAGATTTTTGCTAAATACTTGGCATTGTCCTAGGTACAGTTTCCAGAATCAAGCAACAGATCAGTGAACAAAATAGTCATAACCTCTACCTTCATGGAGTTCCAGCAATAGTGGGTATGTTGGTTATTTTATGTGTTAATTTAACTAAGCCAGGGAACCCACATGTTCGCTCAGACACCAGTCTGGTTACTGTTGTGAAGATACTGTCATATGAGATTAACCTCTGAACCAGTCCATTCTGAGTCAAACAGATTACTCTCCATAATGAGGATGGGCCTCATCTAATCAGTGAAAGGCTTTAAGAGGAGAAGGACTGAGTTCTGCCAAGGAAGAGAGAATTCTGCCTCCAGACTGCCTTTGGAACTCAAGCATAACATAACACTCTCTCTCTCTCTCTCTCTCTCTCTCTCTCTCTCTCTCTCTCTCTCTCTCTCTCTCTCTCTCGTGCTTTCAATAGGAAGTAAATAAGCTGGCACCTTGAGAAATGTTTCTGTTGTGCAAACCATCACCCAGACTATGATTTTCTATTACAGCAGCCTAAATGGACTAAAACAGCAACAAAATGGAGATTCTCCTTTATTCTTCTCAGTCATCTCCAGGGACATAAACACTTCCCTGAATAGTTAGATAAGTAGGCACCACCTTATTCGAAACATTTTTAAAGGTGAATATGTCCCAACTTGTCTCTGTACATGTTATATACTTACAGTCTCCTCCTATCATATGCTCTGAAAAGCACCATCCCTAATTTTCATCTTTTGAAGGACTCCACGACACCAACAAATTGCTTGCTTTGACACCTGACCTGTTTCCACCCGGAAACCTGGTATGGGACTGATTAAAGGCAGATCTCTAGAACTACAGGATGCAGCTCTAACTTCCAGCTCTACATTACTAATCTCTGTGTGCCAGTGAGTTTTATGGTGACATGAATTTGGTTAAGTCAATATATATAAAAGACATATAACCTGGTTCACAGAAGCTCCAAAATGCTTATGTGAGCTTTAGAATACTCCATGGTTATTGTTGCACCCACAAGCTGTCTTCCTACCCATATGCCTGGGTCTACTTAGAAATCACTGGAGTCAATTCAGTGAGTATCCCATGTCATCTCTTTCACATGTAAGCTTTCTAACCACCTACCAAGGCTGCCGTCACATTATTGTAACGCTTTTGGCCTAGCTGACTCTATTCACTACCAATCACTCAATCACAGAAAGACAAATTTAAGAAGGGGAAAAATACAAAATTCATCATTAATATTTACCACATTCCTATGGCTATCAACCACTGCGTTGCCCATAATAGACTCAGGCCTTGGAATAGGCGCTTTACAGATCCTGTGTAGTCAAGTTCATTTAATAGTAACGCCCCAAGTATGTTTATTGTCAACTCTGAAAGGCTTGCAGTTACTCTTTCCCACTAAGGTTCTTTTAAATATTTTCCCTTTGAGGCCAAGAAATGCTTTCATTGTGGCTCACCTCTGCAATTTCTGTTATCAAGACATTTCTCAGTCAGCATTTCTGAATTACTTTTCACCATGTTCAGTGATCAAGAGCCTTTTAAGGGGAACAGTCGGTATAATCATTCTAGAAAAAAAAAGAAGAAGAAAATACATTCCTGGGTAGTAAGTGACCCTAAAACATTGACAACTGAAAAGATCCACGTGCAGGGAAAAAGGATCTAATGCAGCTCATCAATAACCAAGTCAAAGCTATTCTATCTTACTGTCTTTACGTTCTCTCGGGCCTCTCCACTTTGGTGTTGAAAATGAGGCCTCTGGGAGATGGATGCGGCCTTTACCTGCCCCAAAGCACCAGCTCCCAACAGCGCCTCCCCTCTCCTGCCTCTCACTCAAGGTCCGTGGGCAGTCCCTGGAAAATCATCTTTGCAAGTTGCCATTTTCGATCATATGACTAACCTGCACATGACAACAGCAGAGAGATCTTGTAGATTGTTCTGAGCTCTCCCTGGCTATTGCCATTGCCCTGCAATTCACTACTGACTTAGCTAAATGCTGGTAAAATACTTTTTTGGGGGGGGAGGGGGGGAGAGTGTGTTAGTTTCCTAGAGCTGCCATAACAGCACCACAAATCGAATGCCTTGAAAAACCAGAAATTGATTTTCTTAGAGTTCTGTGGTGCACAGAAATAAGGGTGACCTGGTCTTCATTCCTTTTATAATTGGTATGTGGATGAGGCACGGAAGAGTGTTCTTGGTACCTAACAATCTTACAGCTACTTCCTTTTCTACTTGTGGTCTACATTCTACTGAGAGCGTAACTGCATTCAGTGGGCAGGAACTGGACCAAGGACAAAGCTAAAGGAAAGACCTGGGCTATATTCAGGGAAGAAAACGACAGCACGCATTCTCTGACCCTGTTGTGTTAAAACTGGGCCCAAACCCTAGAAGCTATAGTGAGTTCTTTTTTTAAAAAAAAGTATCTTTATTTTTTAAAGTATTACAGATGCCCTCCCCACCTTGACCCCTTCCTCCCCACTCCTGCCCCCTCTCCCCAGCCCACACTTTACTGTCTGTGTTGATGGGTTATGCATATATGTTATTGGGTTGATCTCTTCCCTCCCCACCATCTTCCCTCTGAGAATCCTCTGGTCTGTTCTATGCTTCCATGTCTCTGAACCTATTTTGTTTGTCAGATTATTTTGTTCACTACATTCCACATATAAGTGAGATCATGTGGTATTTGTCTTTCTCTAACTGGTTCTTTATGTATATTACCTACTTAGATCCTCACGGATATTTGTGAAATACATAGTATTATTATGCCCATTGTATAGATGAGAAAACTAATGTTAATTGCAGTGAAATTAATGTAATTGCAGTGCATGAATAAATAAATTAACTACAATTACATAGCTAGAAACCAGTACATAGCTAGCACTCCTATTTAGCCTATCAGTTCTTAACAATTTTTGCATTTTGTTTTTGTCATTATCATTAAAGTAGCACAGTTCATAGAGTGCTTTAGACTATACCCTATAAATACCTTATATGATTTTTCTACTGTTTTTAAAATATATATATTTTTATTGATTTCAGAGAGAAAGGGAGAAGGAGAGAAAGAGAGAAACATCAATGATGAGAAAGAATCATCGACTGCCTCCTGAATGCCCCCTACTGAGGATCAAGCCTGAAACCTGGGCATGTGCCCTGACCAGGAATTGAACCCTGACCTTCTAGTTCATAGGTTGATGCTCAACTAGTAAACAACACTGGACAGGCTGGTTTTTATTCTTTTAAAGTTGATAACAATCAGTATATAAAATACACCTTGAATTCCTTTAAGAAGCTACATTCAGAATTAAACCAGACATGTGGAAACTTGTGCTGGCAAACAGCAGGAGTCCAATCTTCTTGTTTACTGCTGAATTTAAAGGCACATCATCCCAGAATGTGACACTTGTATAATCAGCAGTTGAATTGTTTTACACACAAATTGCATCTCCCAGCCTAATGTGTACATTGTTATCCTTGCCACTAAAGTTCATGCTCTGTTGGCTCCTCCATCTGGGGTTGTATGCCAATACATTTTTTGTATATACACACATACATTTCCCAAACACAAATCCAATTTATTGGTATTAGCATGTGCTTTCACCCTCCAATATGCTGAAAGAGAATGCTGAAAGAGAATGTTGGATACTTTGTAAAAACAGAATTAGATGTAGATTCTGTGCTAGAAATGTCTCTATTGGGTAATATATGTCTACAATCTGCCTCTTCTTTTTTCTTCTCTAATTTTTCTAAATTAGTAAAATGAGCTAGAGTATAACACTGGGCAGCTTTATTTGTTTGACATAATTATTAATTTTGTAACAGTCTCTTTTAATTATAACTGCCAATTTTTTTTCTTTTATTAAAAATTTTTTTTGCCAATTTGATATAACCTAATTAGTCTGAAGCAGCAGCCAAAAGAACACAAATGGCTTCAGTTTGCAAATTTATGCCCCTCCCACCAACTTATCTATCTATATAAAAGCCTAAGCAACCATCACAACCCAATGAACAACCAAACAGGCTGCAGGGGAGACCAGGCCGGCAGGGGAGTTAATGAGGGGTGACCAAATGATCAAGCAGCAGGCTGCATGGGGCAAGCATGCCTGCAGGGGGTCAACCAGGTTGGTGGGGGAGGGGCAGTTGGGGGCAATCAGGCCAGCAGAGGCAGTTAGGGGTGATCAGGCTGGCAGGGGGGCAGTTAGGGGTGATCAGGCAGGCAGGCAGGCAGGTGAGTGGTTAGGAGCCAGCGGTCCAGGATTGTGAGAGGGATGTCCGAGGGGTCCCGGATTAGAGAGGGTGCAGGTTGGGCAGAGGGGATCCTCCTCGCCCCCGTGCATGAATTTCGTGCACCAGGCCTCTAGTTGAAACATAAGGGGCCTGCTTTCAGCAAAGGCATTGGTGAGAAGGCTCCACAGTGGTCCTTAACAGTTGAAACTATGTTTATTATCCTTCATCCACTGAGCACCAACAACATCCCAGATCTGGGACCCAATTATATGTCAGAGATCTGGTAAATATTTAAGTGAGTCTCAAACCAACGGGCTTTCCTGGTCAGTTTCACTCTTATAGTGTAACTGAGGCTTGAACTCAAACAGAACATGGCAATTTCTAAGCTTGAGATTAATCCTTAAGGTCAGACATCTATATTTCCCACAAGTAATGTGACTATTTGACAGTGAACAAGTGATGTCACCCTGTTCCCCTTGGAGGTTATTTTCTTCATCTGTAAAATAAGAAGATTGAGATGATCTCTAAAACTCCTTTTAGATCTGGAATTCGTGATCCAAATGAATCAGTAGTTCACAGAATTATACCAATCCATCTATGTTTATAACATAACTTCCACTGTAAGTTGTGTTTTTTTAAACTTCATTTTTAAAAATATATTTTTATTGATTTCAGAAAGGAAGGAAGAGAGATAGAAACAAAAACATCAATGATGAGAGAGAGTCATTGATTGGTTGCCTCCTGCATACCCCATACTGGGGATTGAGCCCACAATCCAGACATGTGCCCTGACTGGGAATTGAACAGTCACCTGCTGGTTCATAGGTTGACACTCAACCACTGAGATACACTGGCCAGGCTAAAGTTGGTTTTTAAAAGTGTGTGTGTGTGTAATAGAAATAGTCAAATTCTTGATCATTATGAAAAATAGACAATCTCGGTTGTCCCTGATAATATATTCCTGAGATGAGTAGTCAACATTTTAGCATTTCTATTTTCTCCCAAATTTTACAGGAAATGATATTTTACAAGAATGTTCATAACAAAAAGCACTGTTTTTGGTTATACAGATATCTCCATCTGGTCCCAAAGGTTTTGTTGAAATTATTTTCTGTGTACCTCTAGGAGTTCTTTGGCATCTCTTCAATCTCTGCCATTGGGTGGGAAGAGCAGAGGGGAAATATAAGCTGTCAGATCTCGGGGTGAATGAGGATTCCTCAGCAGACTCTAGGGAGGTCTAAACTCCAGTTATGTGAGCAATGAACGCAGTACTGAAGGATTATCAGGATTAATTTCATGACTACTGCCTGGGTATCCCCACCGAAAGACCAGTACACAGTCTGGAATAAGAAAATTAACAGGGAGATATCTTGGAAAAGAAACTTGCTTGTTGAGCTCATTTACACACTTAGGATTCTGGCTGTCTTGGTTGATCAGGAGTCAGGGAAGCACCATTTTCGCAACAGTGACTTCCAGGAAATTTATTCACAATGAAAATAAATGGAGGTCTGTGTTCAAGCCAAGAGAAACATTTGCTCAGCTGGAAAGTCAGCCAAGCAGAATATATGCCTGCTCACCTCAGAATGCCACCCTCTAGTCATCGAGTATTTAATCATACGATGATGGGGATGGGAATGAATATTTAGGCTTGGTACAGTTTCAGAATTCTGTAATATTCCCTGTACTTAGAAAATTCTTCCTACTCCTTTTTAGTATTATTTTCTTTATTTTGTGGAGAGTTACTATTTTGTATTTTTACTGGTTTTTACCTCCTATTTCTTTATCACCCTCCATGAACAAAACATGAACAAAATATAAATGTAAAGTGTATAGACAAACGTTCCAGATGACGTGATATTATACATAGAAAACCCTAATGGTATCGCCCAAACTATTTGAACTAATAAATTAATTCAGTAAAGTTGCAGGATACCAACATCAATGCACAAAAATCAGTTGCATTTCTACATACTAATAAGTCTTCTGAAAAAAAAGGAGAAAATAATTCTATTTAAAATAGCATCAAAAATAATAAAATATGTAGGAATTAGTTAAATCAGGAAGGTAAAAGTTCTGTACACTGAAAAATATAAGACATTGATGAAATGGAACAAAACACAAATTCATGAAACTGTAAGGTGTTCACTAAAACCTGTATGACCTAATGGCCTATGCGCATGACTGTACAATAATTCCCAGCCTTCCTTGTAGTTATCTGTGGCCAGATGAACTTGGAAAATGGAATTTGCTTGTGTGTCCATCATGGTTCATAAAAACCTTTCATATTCTCCTTGATCTACTCTCTCCCTTCTCCCTGATTACTATCCAGAAGAAGAGAATCCAGAACTCACAAGACCCGAAGAATGGCAGAATTGTAAGAAGACCACAATCAAAGTCTCTGACTAATGATGTAGAAGCTACTTTCTAACCATTTGAGCAAAATGGAATTTGAGCAAAAAATACGCGTCCTGTTAAACGACGGAGCGATGAGGGCAGGCTTATTTTAACAGATGGTTCTACTCACCTCAACCAACACAAGTCTTTGACCACCTCAATGCAGATACTACTCCTAAAAGGTAAATGTTCAAACCTTTCCATTTTTCTCCTGCATTGCCACCACAGCTGTATTTCTAAAGCACATCCTATTTCCAAAAACATTTGGTAATTCACTGCGGAATAACTTAATGATATGTTCATGTCCAAAATCTTTAGCATGTGAGGTCTATAAAATTCCCCACTTTCATCTTTTGGGTAATTCCTTGCTCTTTATGTCAATTGTGTTCCCACTTGAAGGAACTTAGGAAAAACTCACAGTTATGATTAATTCACACTTTGCAACTTGTGCATGTCCTCAGGCTTCCGTTCCTGTATTGTTTGTTTCCCTGCTAGAATCATCCTTATTGCAAATTTCTTCCTGCAGAAACACTGCTCACGTTTCAGCCACTCACATCACAATGTTTTTCCCTGCTGTATTTCATTTTGTACTACTAGGATTAAAAAAAAAAACGAGTTCACATTTACACTTCTGAAACATAGCATTTGTAGCACAATATAGCATTTATCATATTGCAGATCACACAATCATAAATTCTTCTATGCAAGTTTTTGAACTGTTTCGAGTTTCCTATTGTTAATGCTGTGTTCCTATTTCCTAACTCAGTGGACATATATAATAATATATTATCTTTTTTTCAACTGAATGAAATAAATTTTCCCTCTATTAATTTGAAAATTCTGTTTTTTTAATATCACCAGATATTGAATTTTACTCTTAATAATTTCATTTTTGGGCCAAAAAGCAATTACAAAATAATGGATCCAATAACTTTGTTAGGGAGCAAATTTAAAAAGAAAACACTTACCTTTTTGTGAAACAAACAAAATTACAAAAAGTTATTTCTGTATTAATCATATTCAGTTCAAAGTATTTTTCACTTATTAAAGATAATTTAAAAATTCTCACCAATGACTATTAGCATGATCAGTTACTGTTTGTCTTTTACTGTCATGAAACAATAAAAAAATTCACAAAATTCAAAATTATCTTTCTCTCATTAAACAATGCTGCCACTCTGTGATGTAAAATTATTTTGGCATTTTAAGTACACCTTAGAAAGAACATGAAATAACAATCCAAGAGTAACACAATTTTAATCAACTTAACTTGGGGGAAATTTGATGTGTAAGTTATGCAAAAGATGTGAATAAAACTACACCATCTATTTTTAAATATGTACTTAAATGTGAAACTTCAAAGGAATACATTTTAAAAATATCAGTAAATATCTATGTGTTCAGAACATTAAGCATCTTAATTTCAGTAAGCATAACTGCTAGAATTATTTTTTCCAGTATTTTTTTGATAGTAGTGTTCCTTACTAGTGACTTTTAAAGCATTAAGAATATGAAGTATGCAATGGAATCCTATTAGATGGGCTGAGCTAATACATTTACTTTAAGAAGCTTATATAGTCTATCAAATAGGCTCAAATATTGGTCTTTACTGTTAAATGCTATAGTATACATGATTTCCTTCAGCTCCATAGGCAGTTATGAGGGTCATGAAATAGTGTTGTACCACGACTTCAAGTCTCCATCTGCTTTCTATCAAAAATAAAATGAAACTGACATTTTTTACTCACCTATCATACTCAATTTTTTTCTTTGCAAATAAAACTAAAATCAGAAACATTATAATGAACGCAATGAATTATTTTCTATGGCTTCATGTGGATTCCCATTGGAGAAGATGTCATTCCAATGAGTGGTGATCATGGGTTCCCAGGCACCTCTGCTAAGTCAGAGTGTCTCACGTGTGTGCAATTAGCCTGTAGCTGAGGAGTATAACCTGGTTTGCCAATAAGAAAGGAGGTATCAGAAATATTTTACTTTTCCATTAAAATAGTCAGTGACTGCTTCCATCTGCTGATTTCCCGTATGCTCCTGTGTCAGCTGCTCCAGGCCTTTCTTCACATTCGGCTAGAGTGATCTAACAATGCCCAGTCTCCTCCAATTCTTAGCCTTGATGAGGCTTCAGGCAACCAGAAGGCATTGCCCTTTGGGGGGCATAACATTGGCACTGTGATGCTGGCAAAAATTAGGCGGTCCATCAACATTAAGAGATGGCACAAGTAGGCCAGTTTGGTTACCCAGAGGCCCTCATTTCTTGCAGCATCTCAGAAGAGCTAAAGGTGACCTCCATAGCTATGAATATGGGGCCATGACGAGCATGGTGGGGTAGGGCTGTGGTTTGCCACCTTCCAGAGGACTACCTGCCCAAATGTGAAGAAAGGCCTGGAGCAGCTGACACAGGAGCATACGGGAAATCAGCAGATGGAAGAAGTCACTGAATATTTTAACGGAAAAGTAAAATATTTATTTCTGATCCCTCTTTTCATATTGGCAAATATTTACAGCCTGGGCCCCTTGGGATTTGCTGTAAATATTTGTATCTTCAGCCCACACTAAAAATTTCTAAGGTGTGGCTTATAAATGTCTCATAATTGTGGTAGTGTTTTCTAGTATCTTTTAGAAGCTGATTTATTTTATAATGTATCTTTCATGATTTAAAAAAAAATCACACAGATGAAATGACATTTATTCAGAACCACCTGTCACCTGCAAAGTTTTCACAATATCATTGACCATGTTCCCTGGGCTGTACCTTCTATTCGCAGGACCTATTTATTTCATAACTTTTAATTGCATGCTTTTAAGAAACTGGGTTGGTAGTCTGAACATCCTAGATCAAAATGAGGAAAACATATTGTCATTATCATTAAAGAGGGTTAAACATGCAGCAATATATATGAAAAGAAAGGAAAATAAGGCATAGGCTTGCTTTCTGTTAGATTTTTCACTTCATCAAGTTATAGGAAATTCAAAAATCGATAATAAAAGAATGCATTAGGGCAAATGTTGACATATATATATATATATATATATATATATATATATATATATTCATATTCTAATCTGTTTTTATTTTAAATATTTAACATTGCAATTGAAGACTGTCATCGAGCAGTTGCATAAAAGTCCATGTCAAATTCAGCCCTTATAAATGGCTCAAATGAAATTTATAAGGAAGAAAGTAGCTTTCAGAATTAAGCCTTTTTAACTAGGAAGTGTCCTTGTACATATTTACCTTCCATGATGGACTGCTGTAAGTCACAGTGATGGAAAGAGACAAGCCTCTATAAAAAGCATTAAGGGGGATCAATTCTCTGCCAGAGCATCTGGGATGCTGGGTAGTGCACTCTGTCAATAAAAACATAACCACCTCTCACAGGATTTTCTCGTTACAGTCTCCACAAATCTCCGTGAAAGGCTTACAGGGAAGCAGAAAGCATGCCCACTGCGTCGCGGTATTACTGGTCTCTGTACTCCGTAAACTGCTTTTACTCTAATTACTGGGAAACACTGGGTAGTGTTGGGCTCAGGTTTCATTTCAACAAATGTGCTTTCCTATGTTGTTGTGACCCTGAAATGCCCATCACGCCAGGTGGGCATAGATTGGGGTGCATAAAGCCGTTACAGTTCCAGGGTGCTTAATCTTGAAATCTTCCCTTTCTGTCCCTTTTCACCCCTTTTTATTGCTGTGACAATTTTAGGTTCTATGGCAGCAACTGATTTCATGGCATCTGGAGAGAGGAAAAGGGTCCTGAAAAGATGTCAGTTGAATTCCTTCCCCACCCCCGCCTGAGCTAGGGGAAAAGGAGGCTTGTTTAAAGATAATTTGAAAAGCCGAAGAAATAAAAGCAACAGGCACAGAAAGAAGCAGTTAGAGTTTGTACCAATAGCTGCCAGACTCTGAGAGATGCCCATAACTGAATATGCAGACGTTGATGAGCAGAAAATGGAAGGAAACACTATGAGAGGACTGGACCTGGGGCCGAGAGGCTCAAGTGTAAGTCATCCTCCCGAGGGATTCGATGTGTACAGCACACCTTGGGAAAATTATGATCATTCGCAACCTCCTTCTATTTCCCTACTGCAAAATGAGGGTGAGCGAATGAAATTTATGAGGAAGAAAGTAGCTTTCAGAATTAAGCCTTTTTTTTTTTTTTAAACTAGAAAGTGTCCTTGTACATATTTACCTTCTAAGACGGACTGCTGGAAATCACAGTGATGGAAAGAGGTTTGTTAAGAGGGTTAATAAAAGGATATTTTAAAATGGATTTTTATTGCTGGCCTTCAACTATTTTATCCTGACCTATGTCACAATCATAGATCAGGATAAAATATCTTCACAAATTCTATGGCATGAAAAAAATGAGTACTGATTGAAATATGGTAATTTTAATAGTCCTGGTGAATCTTAATCTCAGAAAAATTGGCTATGGTACTCACAGTTCTTCCATTCTCTCTCTCTCTCTCTCTCTCTCTCTCTCTCTGCTCTGGTATTTCTGTAAGGAGCAATCTCTGCAATCTCTGATTTTGTTTCCTTCTTTTAATGGAATGAGTTGATAATATCTCTTTGGAGCTAAGGTTAGGTTGTTTTAGGTTTCCTGTTTTTGTTTGTTTGGGTTTTTTGTTTTGTTTTGTTTTTATTTGGTTGCAGCCAGTGCCCAATAATTTCATTACTACTTAGAGAAAAGTCTTAGAGAAGACAGAGGGTACTTCTATAAGAAAAGGTTGCCGGAGACTCCATGAGGGATCTGCTACTTAATGTCTTTATTGATTCACTGGTACGAATTGGGTTCCTCCTCTATGTGTTGTAGTGTGGTAGATGCTAAACATCGAACATCCCAGATCATCAGACTTGGTCCTGCCTTTATCGCCTAATAGGCAAGGAAAGTAATAAGGAGGCTTTTTTTTTTTTTTTTTTTTAAGTAGGACAGTCTGACAAGGATCAATAAGGAAAGGAACAAGATGCTGAGACTGAGAGGAGACAGTCAAGAAAGGCTTCTTGAAAGAATTGACATTTGCACTCACTCTGAGGAGAAGAGACTGCGCAGGTGGAGAGACTGTGGAGAAGAGTGTATGATATGGGGGTGAGGATAGTGTGCACATCTATATATACTAGGGGCCCGGTGCACAAAAATTTGTGCACTCGGGGTGGAGGGAGTCCCTCAGCCCGGCCTGTGCCCTCTCACAGTCTGGGACCCCTCAGTGGATGTCCTATGATGGCCCCAGTCTGCCAGGCGCCTTCTGTGTGTGTGTGTGTGTGTGTGTGTGTGTG
>PVJC01010121.1:0-44367 GCA_004026665.1 Murina feae
GTGTGCCTGGTGGCAGGTCCCCAGCAGGTAGACACACACAGGAGGACTGCTCCAAGCCTCAGATGCAGCTGGGGGCAGGTCCCCAGTGGCCACACACACACACACACACACACACACACACACACACAAAAGGCGCCTGGCAGACTGGGGCCATCATAGGACATCCACTGAGGGGTCCCAGACTGTGAGAGGGCACAGGTCGGGCTGAGGGACTCCCTCCTCCCCGAGTGCACAAATTTTTGTGCACCGGGCCCCTAGTAATAAAATAAAGAGAAAAAGTTATTGCCCAAATGTTGAAGATGCAACATCTAAATACTAATCCTTAAAAAGGGGGGAGTGAAATGCTGCACAAACAAAAAGAGTGAAAAATCTACTTGTTTCTATTAATTTTTTTATAGCAAAGATGGAGATTTATTGAAGAACAAGTATAGACTTCCACATGGGGAGAGGAAAGGAGTCCCATAGAGTGGACTCCCACATGGGGAGAGGGAAAAGGTACCCTCTATTAATTTTTATTACAAGTAGCTGACTTGTATGGAATGTATCTGGAAAAATGATGGGGAAAGTCTGTTCCACACACAGGTTAATGGGCAGGAAAGTGAAGAGATATGTATATGGAAACTGAAAGAGACTACCTATTTAACAATAGTAAGAAATTAAATAAGAAAACACTAGAGGAAATCTACCTCTTGGAGAAACCTGAGGATGTGGGACACAAAATTGTCTTTTGTACACAAATTTTCCTACAGCACATTACTTAATATCACAGGAATGTGTATCTCCAGCCATTCAGGAATCATAATTAAAAAATTCTTAAGATCAAGAACTATAATAAAATTAAGCTTAGGGATTCTACATAGACTTTATATTCTTTGGTGGGACATTAAAATAAGATGCAGTTTGGTTTTATTGAAGAAAAAAAAAAGGTGGATCTGTGCAAATTACCTCAGGCAAACACATTACAAAACTTGAGTGGGTAGACAAAAAGACCTCACTGAAAACATCCCAAAGTTCTGAGAGCTGATGCTCCCTTTCACTGCAGGGAGAGTGACCTGGACTATAGGGTAGGTGCTGCTCTTCTGAGCCACCAAGCAATTCAGGTCTTTAGCCTTAACAAGGTAAAGATTTATAGTATCAGCTACAGCAGGAAGTCCCTTACTGAATGGCTTTCTGACAAGAAGAGAGAGCCACAGAATAAAGATGTCAATGATTGAGCTTATTCAGTGTTTTGAAATGCCTACTATTTGTAGCATCATGGTTTCAAAAGATGGATAATCTATTTCAGCATCAAGAACAATGCTATCACACCTATCAATGATCCTTGAAATTTGAAAAATGTTTAGATTCAGAAGTTTATTGTCTGATGACTATTCAAAGGTACTCTGGTCTCTATTGGCTATCTTCAAGACATGTATCAGTGAAATTTATTTTTATGATAAGATATTTATGATGTTCAAATTGTTAAATTACAAAAACAAAAGGCTGTGCATTGATTTGTGTCTCGCAAATGATTAGTGACTTTGAACATGTTTTCATATGTCTCTCAGCCTTCTGTATGTCTTTTTTTAAAAAAGTGTTTATGTAGGTCCTTTGCCCATTTTTTGATTGGATTGTTTATCTTCCTTTTGTTAAGTTGTATGAGTTCCCTGTAAATTTTGGAGATTAAACTCTTATCTGAGATAACATTGGCAAATATGTTCTCCCATGCAGTGGGCTTTCTTGTTTTTTGTTGATTGTTCCTTTTGCTGTGCAGAAGCTTTTTATTTTGATGTAGTCTCTTTTGCTTATTTTCTCCTTAGTTTCCATTGCCTTAGGAGCTGTATTGGTAGATATATTTTTACCATGTATGTCCGATATTTTGCTGTTTATGGAGTCTTCTAAGATTTTTATGGTTTCCCATTTTACATTTAAGTCCTTTAACCATTTTGAGTTTATTTTTGTGTGTGGTTTATCTAGTTTCATTTATTTTGCATGTATCTGACCAATTTTCCCAGCACCATTTATTGAAGAGACTGTCTTGAGTCCAGAATGGCTATCATCAACAAATTACCAAAGATAGTGCTGGCGAGGATGTGGAGAAAAAGGAACCCTTGTGCACTGCTGGCGGGAATGTAGACTGGTGCAGCCACTGTGGAAAACAGTATGGAGTTTCCTCAAAAAGTTAAAAGTGAAGCTCCCATTTGACCCAGTGATCCCACTTCTAGGACTGTATCCCAATAAACCAGAAACACCAATCAGAAAGGATATATGCATCCATATGGTCATAGCAGCACAATTTACAATAGTTAAGATTTGGATACAGCGTAAGTGCACACCAGCAGATGAGTGGATTAAAAAACAGTGGTACATCTACACAATGGAATACTAGCTTATCTAATAAAAGAGTAATATGCAAATTAGGCATAACTCTGTCACAAAATGGCCACCTCCATTGCCACAAGATGGCCGCCCCCATAGCCACAAATGGTGGCGCCCAGAATGGCTTAGCCCTGCCACTGAAATGGTCAGGCCTGTTAGCCAGGCAGGTGGCAAGGGAGACAGGGTGCCTGAGGGGTGGAATAGGAGATCAGAGGGGCCTGGGGTCCCCTGCGCAGGTCAGAGGTTTTGCCAGAGGCCTTAGGCATGGGCAAGGGCGGAATCAGTGATCGGAGGAGGCAGGGGCAGAGCCAGTGATCGGAGGGGTATGAGGGTGCCCTACCCAGACATAAGGCTGGGCCAGAGGCCTAAGGCCTGGGCAGGGGCAAGGTTGGAGATTGCAGGGACCTGGGCTCCACAGAGCTGGCCATTGGAGGGGCAGGGGCAGAGCCTGCAATTGCAGGGGCCTGGGTACCAGTGGAGCTGGCAAAGCAGGGATCTGTGGGTCCCCTGCCCAGGCCTGCATCCTCAGCCAGAGGTTACAGGCCTGGGCAGGTGTGGAGCTGGGATTGGAGGGGCAGGGGTGGAGCCGATGATTGGAGTGAAGTACAGAGAAAACACATTTTCTAACCACTCATTGGCTAAGTTCCCTATATGCCACTGGTAATATTCTTAGTAACTTGGGTAATAAGAATCCCTAAAGGTGATCTAGGGTTTTTCCACCACACTCCTGGAGAAAAAAAATGAATGTCCACTGCTGGAGAGCTAAGAAATGTCATATCCTGCCCTAGCTGGTTTGGCTCAGTGCATAAAGCCTCAGCCTGCTGACTGCAGGATCTGGGTTCAATTCTGACCAAGGGCATGTACCTAGGTTTGCAGGCTCCTCCCTGGCCAGGGCCCAGGTCAGGGCATATGCAGGAGGCAACCAATCAAAATGTTCCTCTCACTTTGATGTTTCTCTTTGTTTTCCCCTCTTCCACATCCTTTAAAAATCAATGGAAACATATCCTTAGGTGAGGATAAATAAAAAAAAGAAAGAAAGAAATGTCATACCCTATGAAAGACACATCTTGAAAATGCCTAAAGAAAGTTGTCATTTCTTCATGATGAAGGGAATGGAGTTCATGTTGATGAAAACACCTTAGTGGTTGTGGTGACTGACAGTGGCTGCAGCAGTGGGCTGATGGGGCTGGTGGCTTCCCTTTATTAGCCTGGTCATCTCCCACAAAGGGAGGCCAGACTGAGGCTTAGGCCTGCTCCCCAAGGGGAGCAGGGAGCGGACCTAAGCCATCAGTAGGACATCCGCTGGGGGCTCTCAGTATGTAAGAGGGGGTAGGCTGGGCTGAGGAACCTCCCCCCCGCTCAGTGCACGAATTTCGTGTACTGGGCCTCTAGTGCTGCTATAAAAAAGAAGGAACTTTTATCATTTGCAACAGCATGGATGGGATTGAAGAATATTATGCTAAGCAAAATAAGCCACACGGAGAAAGATAAGTATCACATCATCTCACTATATTTGGGATATAATGAACAACATAAACTGATGAACAAAAATAGATCCAGAGACAAGGTAACACTAAATAGACTGTCTAACCTGAGAGAGAAGGCAGGGGAGGAGGTGGTGTTTAGAGATCAATCAAAGAACTTGTATGCATGCATAATATCGTAACCAATGGACACAGACATTGGGGTGTTGGGGGCTTTTTCTGAGGAGTGGGAGTGGCTGGGGGGTCAATCAGGGAAAAAGGAGACATATGTAATACTTTAAACAATAAAAAAAAGAAAAAACAAACAAACAAATGGTGGTGTAATAAAACATTTCATTTTTATATTAATGTAATTTTAGTTTGTCATATCTATAGTATATATTATTTTTAAAACAACAGTGATAGAGATAGTCATTGTCCAGTGTAATAAAAAAATGAACTTTCTCATGTCACATATGAAATCTTATCTGTATTTTTAAGAATTGGTAGCAGTCATGTTTTTTTAAATATAGATTCTAGATGTGTTATTTTCATGATTGCTTTAAAATCAGTGTTATTTGCCAGGTTACTTTCACATTTCTATGTGAAAGGTAAAATAGCAATGTTGTCTGCTTTATTTTACTAGCCTGCAAATAAATAGTTGTGGCGTATTCTGAAAAAGTTCAAGACAGCCAATTACTTACATTTTTTTCTTTCTTTGCCTTATTCAATTTCAATGAAAAACTTTTAGTGATGTCAGATGTCATCATGAAGGAAAGCTGAATTTTCTGAGCTGACATTGCCTTTATATTGTCTTTAGTTCTGGAATCTATGAAGTAGTTTATCTTTTTGCCTATGGATGTCACCTACATGTACCAGCTCTATGACTTTTGACAAGTTCCTCTAATATATTTTGAGTATCAGTCTTGTTTTCTCTCAAATCTCAATTGCACTGATTTTTTAATCATTGTGTAGATTGTTCAATGGTATTACACAAGCTTTTAAATAATTATCTCTTTATTTTAGAACAATTTTAGATTTGCAGAAAAAAATTGCTGAGGTATTACAGAGTTCCAATATTATTATCACCTTACACTAGGAAGGCACCATTGTCACCATGTATTTATTCCAGGACTCCATCCATGATGCAGCATTATAGTTATTAGTCATCATTTCTTTAATTGCTTTTGGGAACCGAACTTTGTGGTTATAGTTCCCTGCATATCTTTTCAGGCCCTGATGTTAGGCTTCATTTTAGTAGGATTTGAGTAATCCTTAGCTTAAAGTCTCTACTTACATGATTCTGCCTCCTGCAACTTAGGATATTAGTAACATTTCTCTGCTTCATTTAGACCAATCTCCAAAGTTTGTCAGCACTACTTACTTTCTAGCACCTGTGATATACTCTTAACATTAGTGTGTTTTTCTCTGGTGAGTCTCAGGTAGTCACACTCCATTAATACTCAACTCAGCCCTGAGCCATGGATTCTCAGTCCACACACGGTCTTTGCTATGGAACTCCATTCTGTGTTTCCCTTCTGTTTTTGCTATTTCAGCTTTCTGTTCTCTGACACCTCCAGATCAGGGAAGAAAAACTCATGATTTTGCTACTAATTTAGCTACCTCACTGTTATCCCAGGCAAAGGGGTAGCTAAATTAGTAGCAAAATCATGAGTTTTTCTTCCCTCTGTCCTTGTAGCCTTGTAAAGATCTAAAAGAGCTGTCTCATATATTTTATCTGATTGTATAGTTGTTTATGAATATTTATTCCAGTACAACAATATTGCTGAAGTTAAAGTTCTTCATGATTTTTTGATATTTTTATTATAGCATAAATATGTCTTAATATTGAGTTAATTCTAGAAAATTTTATATATAAGTATATATGTATATATAGTGCATATATATAGTTTGATTTTTCTCATGGTCAACATAAAAATGTTGGTTTGCTACACATATGTATGTATAGTCATTTATGCCATTACAGGAGAGATCGCCTACCCCCTTTGTGCAGAGGAAAATAGTTTGCAATAGAAATGTATGTAATATAGACATTTGTATGTCTTTATAGCAGTGCCTTTGGCTGACTGTAGAGTGTTTCTGATTTTCATCACTTTATGTGAATTGAGGGAGGACCACTGTGACTTCAAATCTAGCCCTAGGATTGTGGTTTGATTTCCATGTGAACCATGGTGAACAACGCCCAAGTGCCCCAGGGAGGAAGTGGACATTCCATTAAACCAACACTAAAAGAACCTAAAATAGGTCAGTTGCACCATGTGCAAACGTTCAGCAATTAATTTAGCTAAAATATCACACATATGTGCAAATAGAATAGAATATATCGCTCTTTAAAATAGTGTGTCAGAGCTACACATACTTACATGGCAAACCAAAGCATGTGATATACAAAGGTCATTTTCAGGGAAAAGATCTGTTGAAAGATTGGTTCTGAAATGAATATGAGCAGGAAACTTTCTGTTTATATAGACCATAAACAAGCTTTGAGTTTCTTATAAAAGGAAGATGTTATAAAGACCAGAAACTTTTTTTTTTCTAAGTAGGAACTCAAGCCCCAGAAAATTAGGTGAAACCAAGTCCCATAAAAATTAAATAATTTGAACAAGGTCTCTCTGGGATTGAGAGAGTCGAACAGGAAACTTTGGCTCAGACTACATTGCTGTGGTAGATCAGTCTGCAACTGAATGGTTGTGTAGACCCAATTTACTGTAATTTATACACACTGGATCTTCAACATCTGGGTCACTTGTAGCTTCTCTGTCACTGGGAGAATCATGCTCTTTTTAGCAAATTGGCCCCACTGAAACCTACAGATCATTTTAAAATATATATATATATTTTATTGATTTTTTACAGAGAGGAAGGGAGAGAGATAGAGAGTTACAAACATCGATGAGAGAGAAACATCGATCAGCTGCCTCCTGCATACCTCCTACTGGGGCTGTGCCCACAACCAAGGTACATGCCCTTGACCAGAATTGAACCTGGGACCTTTCAGTCTGCAGGCTGACACCCTACACACTGAGCCAAACCGGTTAGGGCTCCTATAGATCATTTTGATTCAATTAGGTACACATAGGTTCAGCCTGAATCTATAAACTTTATTTTTTAATTGGGTTTAAATCTTTTTCTTGTCACTTTCATGCTAGGAGAAATGCAATGGAAATTCTAGTAGATCAGAGGAAATTCAACTGTTCAATTAAAATGATTTAAGAACCAAATAAAATTTTAAGTTGCTATAGGTATGATGTAAGTTACTATCTAAAAGTATATATTTATATTTGGCTCTTGTTATTTGAGCTTTGGTACAAACTGTATTCCCAAAAGGTTTTAATACAGGAATTTTTTCTTAAGACCTTAATGTTATTCTATTTATATATGTAAGTGTGTGACTAATATTTGTACAATATAATATTATTTTGTGTATGTTCAAAATTCATTTCTAGAAACTAAAAACTTTAGACAAATACAACTAGGATGAATAACTAAGCTATACCAAGTCAGTGTAATGTGCAAAATAAGATAGCAAAAGTAGAGTGTAGAACAACGTAAGTGCTATGTAAAGGAAAAAGAAACAGTTGACAATTAGTAAAAGTTCTTCACTAAAGGAATCATTAAGATAATGTATTTTGGCAGAGATAAATTGTGTTTTGGGGCTAGGTCATTTAGGATACTGGATGCCAGACTAAGGAATCTGGAGGCTAATCTTTGTAAATTTTAAGCACAGAAGTGACATGATTAATATGATGCTTTAGAAAACACAAGGGATGAATTAAGAGGCCAATGATCTATTATAGTGAAATCTCATTTGTGCGATGCATTTCCTAGTAGAAAATATCTAAATTTGGGAGACATTTTGTGTCAATGATAGGATGATGATGCTGCCAATTGTTGGGTAAGGGCTATAGATATAAGACTTCTTGACATGGGTAGGACAACTTCAAACAAGAAACAAAAATGAGGGAAGCTAGTAACTGTTAATACCATGGGTAACAAAAAGGCATATCTACTGTTTATATCGTAGTGCATGAGGCATACTTCTTGCTAGGAGAAAATAAATATGTTGTATGCTAACTGATATCTTAACATATTCTCACCCATGGATATCTTTTATTGATTCTATAGAGAAAGGAAGGGGGAGAGAAAGAGAAACGACAATGTGAGAGAGTAACATAGGTGCCCAGCTGGGGCTCCAACCCACAACATAGGCATGTGCCCCGAAAGGGAATCGAACCTGAAACCTTTTGGTCTACTGTATCATGCTCCAACCAACTGAGCCACCTGGCTGGGGCTCCAGCAGTATATATGCAATTTCTCATAATAATAGATATAGTTTAGTGGGAAATATCCTTCAAAATAAACACATATATGAATACATGAGCTATTTCCTTTTCTCATTCAAGAAAGTGAGTAGAGATACCAGTTAGAAGTAGGAATTCCAGTCACCATAATTTGCATTATAAGGCAGCATATCTGGATGTCTCCCAAAGATTTAAAAATCCAAACAAATCAAAACACTTGAAATGAGGCTGTCAATTTTTAAGATGATTTGAAATTCAGACAGTGGAGAGGGGGTAGTTGAAACGCCTAAGACCTGAAAGTACCACATAAAAATGTAGTCAATGTCTCTAGCTTCAGTCCTTAATGATGTAAATTGATGTGATGATTTTGAGAAAAGCACAGAACAAAAATTGCACTGTGTTAAAAGGCACTTCAACAAACCATATTAAGAAACTTTTATACTGCCTATCCCTCTTTTTGATTCTCCTAGGTATAAATGTTTAGACCCATTCTGGGAAACTAGATCACATTTGCATGGACATTAGAGATTAAATAAAATATCTTTTAACCAAATTGAAGATCAGGAATTATTTTTTAAAAAACAACACCAACCATAGCTTCTAACCAAATTTTTTTTTTTTGCTGTTATCACTTAACTGAGAAAAAGATACATAAACATATTTCAGTTAGGCAATCTTTTGAGTATTTGTACCATTGATTCCTACAAAGGGACTTGGTAGGTGTGTATAATTCCCCCAAATGTAGAAAAGGATGCTGCTACATTTGGGGGGATTACGAATTCAATTACAAATTGATGTTCAATTTGATTAAAAGAAAAGGATGCTGCTATCCACATCCTCCTCTGGATAGGATGCAGAAACACAGAGAGGGAGCTTGGTGAGCATCAAATTGATGATCTTTAGGCACCAAGATGAGAACTTTATTTAAAAAATACAGAATCCATGGCACAGCTTCCTAAGAGTCCAATGTGATAAGCTTAGAATGTGGAATCTGTTGTTCTGAAAGGCATCCATGTTAACTGGGATATACAACCAAATTTGGAATACAGTGGTTTATATTATTTCTATTTTTATTTCAATAAAATGTTAATGTTGTACAATGGCATAAATACTTCTATTTATTTCCCAAATCTATTTCTAAACCATGAGTATTTGCTTATTTTCACTACAAATAGATAGTAAGATTGCCCTTTAAAATTATACTCAGAGCCCAGCCGGTGTGGCTCAGTGGGTGAGCGTCAACCTATGAATTGGGAGGTTACGGTTTGATTCCTGGTCAGGGCATGCCCAGGTTGTGGGCTCCATCCCCATGTGTGGCATGCAGGAGGCAGCCAATCAGTGATTCTCTCTCATCATTGATGTTTCTATCTCTCTCTTCCTCTCCCTTCCTCTCTGAAATCAATAAAAATATTTTTAAAATTATACTATATATATATATATATATATATATATATATATATATATATATATGGAATGAAGTAAATTTATGTTACTATAATGTTTATGTCTCTCTCTATATTTTTTCAGCATATAATAATAAATATGATACTCTGAGAAAATTATTTATATAAGCAATGTCAGTGTCTCATTTTATGTATGCAATAACTTACATATTTTTTAGAACACTGGAATTTTGAGATAGCAACTAATAGTTTAGCATATAACTTTTTGTGACATTAATGGAATGCTTTAACAATTCCAGCTGAAACTGGTAATGAGATTGATATTTGCTACTTGTGGGGGCAGAAAAATAATCAAAGTAATATGAGACAGATTAACAGGAGAAAATGACCAATTGTATTGTGTATGTACATATGTATGGGGATTTCATAACAATATGAGACCCAAGGATGCATTGGGCAGTTGAGGCTAATATGCCATTGTGGACTAAAGAGAGAGAGGCAGGGATCAGAGATTTCAAAAGGAAAGTGGGAAATTTATAGGTAGATGAGGAAAGCAAACATATGGCAAACACATTCTTGCTCGGCAACCCAGAAACAGTGGGACACAGAGTGACTTTACCAAACAGGCTTGCTGAATCCTCTTTGTGTGCCACACTTTATTCATACATGCCAAGGTAAATATACTAAAAACAACATGCTAAGATTCCTTTCCTGAACAGGTTTCTTTTTTTTCTTGAGTGTGTTGGGCTTTAATTGTTTTCATCTCAAATAACCTGCCTTCCAGGTTGGCACATTCTGGTGAGACCAACTTGGACCCCTGCACACTAAAGGTGAAGGAAAACATGATGATGATCAGTTTTTATAATGTGAAAAAGCTTTTTTTCCCCCTGAAAATCTGTTGAATGTGCTATAAGCTGCCATCATTGTTGTATTTTACTTACAGTTTTTAGCTAACATTGAGAAAATAAGTTTAAAAAATTCTTATTCAGTATGTACAATTTAATTAATTTATTATTTAGGATGACTGCCTTTGGACCAATGGACTCTTTAAGCAATTTTGTGTGTGTTAATTTTTGGATTAATAATAAAAATGATTAATCTAGTCTTAAAATTCTTACATCAGTAATAGCTCTTAATATTTTATTATAAATAAAATACTTGGTATATGATCATTACAGAGCATAGTTACAAAATCACAACATCAATTAGGGTATTTATAGTCTAAGTAGCAAGGAATACATTACTGTTGTAATGGTCAAGTTATTAGTGTTCATTCACAATGAGCTATGCTATAAATTTAGAACATACTATAAGTTCTTTGAGTTAATTTTCTATACCCAAGAAAAATAAGGTAGATTTTTCACCATCCTGCTATTTATGTACTTTTAAAATGACTTTTTAAGTGTAGAAATGTGATTGTTGGTAATAAAATAAATTGAAGCTAGCAGTAGATTCATGTAGTACTTTTTCTGCTACTAACTCTCCATGGGGTTTGTGTATTACTTTTCTTTTCTCGGCTACAATTTTACAGTGAAAAAACTTAGCTGTTGGACCAGATTATATCTACTATTTCTCCCATCTTTAAAATTTTATGATTATGTGGCTTTGTGCTGGTATGCTAGGCAAACCAGAAAATTATATAATATTCAACAAGTGAGGACATTTTGATTTTTTTCTTATTTTGCAGACATAATAATGTTCATACTTTGTGATCCTACTATTCATCATACTTAAAAGCAGAACCCATACTAAAACAGAGGAGTGATCTGGAAATCTGAATTTCTATTAATATCAACTGATTCTTATGATCATGCAAGTTTGAAAAACATTGAATTATGAAATCAGGCACCAGAAGTAATTATATGACATATTAGGAAATTGCGGGCTATAAATGACAGAAAAGTCCAACTTAAATTGGTTTAAGCATCCTAAAAAGAGAGACATTTATTGGATAATTTAACTGAAAGCCTAGAAGTAAAATATTCTTCAGTTTCTAAAAATTCCAGGGCTCAGATAAGGTCAGATTTATCTTTCTCTCTATCGATGTGTATTGCTGTATCACTTTTCGTTCTACTTTCCTCTATGTTTTATTTATTCTCATATATACAGTGTACATGAGAGCCTCGATTGCAGTCTCCTGAATCTCCAGGCTTGCTTTTCTACTGTTTAAAAAAAGAAAAAAAACTGCAATAAAGATATACCTCTTTTGGTCACTCCACAAAATCCCTGCTGGCTCAACTCTAATTACCTGTGATTGATTCATACTTCTGCACCCGAACCAGCTTTCTGAGCAAAGTGAAATGCAATGCTCCATTGGCCAAGCCTGCATTACATACTCATCCTGGAAACACCTGCTCCACATAAATAAAATAGGATTAGATTGGAGAAGAGACTGTTTCTTGAGGGAAAATAAGGTGTGAAAAGAAGAAAAATTGATCTTGGGCAAGAAGACATTAACTATTTACCACACATGAGTAGATTGCTTTGTGGAGTGTTTACTGGTCTGAGGAAGTCATGAATTAAAGCTTCTTCAACCAGGTAAATGGAAATATATCTTGCCCTGTGTTAGATGCCATTTACTACTTTCCATCAATACATTTTTATTCAGTTAGGTCCAAGATCAGTAAAAATCATTCAGATTCTCCAGTCCCTCCCAACGCTGCAGCTCTGGTTGTAACAACAACAACAACAACAAAAAGTGAAAAAAGCCCATTTTTTGGGGAAAAAAGATTAGTTATATTTGCTCTCAAAGTCCTGAGGATAAAGGTAAAATGTAAAAACACATGACATTGTTGTTACATCCTAAAGAGCAAGAGTTTTAACTTTATTTTCAAACTTTATTTAAAAACAACAGTAAATTTGTTTTAGTGTTAAACTATGAATGAGGGTATTTATTTATTTTTACTTACTTTTTATCTTTCTTTTAATTAAATGTATTGGGGTGACATTGATTAATAAGATTATATAGGTTTCAAGTGTACATTTCTATGATACATAATCTGTATATTCCATGTGTGTCCACCAACCAAAGTCAAATCATCTTCCTTTATGATGATAGATAATAGATTTTGAAATTCTCAAAAAAACAATAACAAATCCAATAAAGCCATATAAAGAGAGGATAATACTTCATAACCAAATGAGTTTTATCCCCAGAATGCAAAACTGATTTAACAATAAAAAATCAATGTAATCTGCTGTATTAACAATAAAGAAAAAAATCATATGATCATATTGTAGGGAGTAGTTCTAGGGTCAAGCCTCAGGCTGACCTGTGGCAGGGCCACAAACAAGTCCCAGCCTGGATTGAGCTAATTGAGCTCTCCTAGCACAATTAAGCCTGACTTTATAGCCCTTCCTTATTCCTTCCTAAGCTCTAATGAGCTGTGGGAGGTGCAGCAAGTGTTGCCAAAACAAGAACATTTGTATACATGTTAATCTACCCTTGTTTTAATCAGACCATAAAATAAAGCATCAGTTTGCAAGCTGGGTCTTTTGTGCCCTCATCCAGGCACCGGAGACCCACCAAGCCCCATCTGTATTCTCTTGTCTATCTTTTCTTCAAGTCTTCACCAGCACTCCTCAGGTTCACCCTTGGCTGTGCTGGTACAGTACATCATATTATTTGAGGAAGTGAAAGAATTGGGCAATATTCAATATTCATTCATGACTGAATTCTTAACAAATCAAGGAATAGAGGGAGCTTTCTTAAACTATGTGGGCAATATTATAAGACATCCATTATAGTTAAATTCTTTTTTTTTTAATTTATTTCAAAGAGAGGAAGGAAAAGGAAGAGAGAGATAGAAACATCAATTATGATAGACAATCATTGATTGTCTGCCTCCTGTATACCCTCTACTGAGGATTGAGCCAGCAACCTGGTCATGTTTCCAGACTTAGAATCAAACTGTGGCCTCCTGGTTCATGGGTTGACTCTCAACCACTGAGCAATACTGACTGGCCGATAGCTAAAGTTTTATTTGTCAAGTTTATTCCTAGGTATTTGATTCTTTTGGGTACCATTGCCAAATGAATTATTTTTTCCATTTCTTTTTCAGAAGTTTTTTTGTTGGTATCCAGGAAGGCAATGGATTTTTGCACATTGATTTTGTATCCTATAACTTGACTGAACTTGTTTATTATTTCTAAAGGTTTTTTTGGTGGCATCTTTAGGGTTTTCTATATAAAGAATCATGTCGTCTGCAAAAAGTGACACTTTAACTTCTTCCTTCCCTATATTGATGTCTTTTATTTCTTTCTCTTACCTTATTGCACTGGCTAGGACTTCCAGCATTATGTTGAATAAGAGTGGTGAGAGTGGACAACCTTGTCTTATTCCTGATCTTAGAGAAAAACATTTCAGTTTTTCACCACTGAGTATGATTTTTAAACTTGTTATGAAGCAAGCTATTTCCATTCAGTTGCTTTTACAATTTATCATGTTTGTGTTTGTTTTCTGAGTCAAACCAGGCACAGATTAATTTTTTATCTGTTTGCCTGATTAACAAAGATTCTAAGTCAGCAGTTCTCCAGCATGCATCTTTTATAAAGACCATAAATGAATGATGCACATCACCGTTTGGAAATGTTGTTTTAGTTAAAACTTTAAGCCTAAGTTATTCAGCCTACATTGTCTAATATTGACTAATTACAACATAATTTCTATACAACATTTTCATGATGGGATTAATACAATGCACTAAGATTTAATTATCAAACAGACAATTAACTTCTGAGAAGAAGATGAGCATCTATTAAGAAAACCACTCTATTGCACTCTTTTCTCAACCATTTCGTCTCCCAAATCTCATTTATCTTTATCATTAAGGAATATGATGTTACAATATGCAGATAATTTTTCTCAGAACTTTAACCACTGATAATTTATGTAAACTTGGTTTTAGGAAAATATCCACAAAATGTGAGGAAAGAATTTAACATATATATATATATATATATATATATATATATATATATATTTATATTTATATTTATATTTATATTTATATTTATATTTATATACATGATCTTTTGTTTTTCTGCCTGACATAATAGTCATAAGAAGCTCTGGCTGGATAGCTCAGTTTGTTGAGCATCGTCTCAATATGACAAAGTTGTGGGTTTGGTCCCTGATCAGGGCACATATAAGAATCAACCAATGGATGCATAAATAAGCTGAACAACAAATCCATGTTTCTCTTTCTGTGTCTCTCTGTTCCTCTCTCTCTAAAATTAATCAGTCAATAAACAAAGTAGTCATAAGATAAATGCTATGAGAATCACAGATTTCATCATCAAAAATTTAGGCAATGAAGATTCAGAAATCTGTGATGTACCAACGAAATCTCAAAAAGAGAAATTCCTGAGAACATTGAACAGTGGTTTTTTTTTTTAAATTACGTTTTATTTTGTAAGTAAAATGTAAAAATAATAAACAAAGATGATTTTGGAACCAATTGTGTAGAAATAGGTTAATCCATGAGGAAAATAATGTTGCCTTTCATCCATACCTGCTCAATGATCTAACATAGTACTGAGCGCCAACTCAAATGTCAGAAAAACCCTGAAATGTCTAAACAAGAGGTAAATTCTTATGGCAGTACTTTTCTCCTGTATAACACTGCTTCCTACAAAATCTCATTTATTTTTATAATGAAAGAATATGATGTTATAATGTGCAGATAATTTTCTTCAGAATTTTATGTAGGTTATTTTATTTGAATGAGTTTCTTTTCAGAATGCATAAAAAAAGGAAATAAGTTTTAAGTTAAGAAACACTAGCAAGGCATCACATACAAAATTTATAGAATTTGAATTAATTTATTTAAATAGAAAAATGTGTTTTATGTGTTTTGGTCTTCTCTGTTAAGATATCTATTGTTCATTGTTTTCCTTTTCCCCTCTTTCCCTTTTCCCCTCTTTCTCTCTCTCTCTCACACTGACATACACACAGATATAAGAAAATACATATACAATCTCAACTGCTAATTCTTAAGAAAATATTCTTAGAACTCTATTTAATTCACACAAGAGTGAATTTTCTTAGAGCAAAAATAGTCCTATATAATAAAACCCTAATATGCAAATTAACTAAACAGCAGAAGGACTGGTTGCTGATACACAATGACCACCACAGGGCAGGCACTCAACACAGGAACTGCCCCCTGGTGGTCAGTGCACTCCCACAGAAGCTAGGCTCAAGGCTGGTGAGTGCAGCGGCAGTAGCGGGAGCCTCTCTTGCCTCTGCAGCAGTGCTAAGGAGCAGCAAGCCAAGTGGTAAGGAGCAGCAAGCAGGCAGGCAGTAAGGAGTGAGGGATTCCCAACTGTGAAAGGGTGCAGGGCAGGCGGAAATCTGCCCCGCTTCCTGTGCACGAATTTCGTGCACCAGGCCTCTAGTTTCACTTAAAGAGCTCAAATCTAGGCATTTTATATTGCATCACACACACTCGTTTTCTTGATCAGTTTTTTCTTATTTTTTATGTGCTCCAAAGTTGTCCTAGAGTTCTGTCTAGCTTCACACTCATCTTTCAATCACATATGCTTTAAGTTATTTTTATTCTTTTGGTTGTCAATTTAATTTGTATTACAGAAGAGAAAGAAGTTGATACATCTTTTGACAAAGTGAGAGTTTCCCATACCTATCATTATACTCTTTCCTCAGGCCCTTCACACTCACTAGTGAGATATTGGTTGCTGTCTGCCAGACACATCCAATCATATTTTTTGTCTGCCTTAAAACTGGAACTTGAAAGAACTTCTAGAGAGTTGTATTAGCTATTTATTTCAATGCTCTCAGAACAACTTTCTTTTTTATCTTCAATGCTCATTTTATCACTGATGTCAACTATTGATTACATCTCCCTTTTTCTAAAAAGATATAAATATGCAAGTTCACCACAGAATTATCTATATCTAGAATATTACAAACAATATCGTGCTTTGAGTATGAAACTTACATCTACATTAGAAATCTCATATTGTGACATAATTCTAGCAAATATCTCCAGCTAAATGCCCAGGAACTCCACTGGAGCTTTTCCTCACAAACCTCACAAACTGTGCCAGTTCCACAGGGAGTCTGATGAGGTCAGTTGTGGCAACTGTAATTGCTCTAGCCAAATCTTCAGAATCATCAATTCTTTCAGAAAATGTTATTTGTTCTCCCTCAGGGTATCTTGTCCAGCCACTCTCATCATAGACTCCCTACAGCTTGTCTCAGCCACTCACCCAAGTTTGAGTGAGTAACTGCCGGGGCCGCTTAACTGGAATCCCTTCTCCAGCTCCTTAAGTGACAGTGATCGTTCAAAACATGGATCAAATAATATAAGGAAGTCAAGGGTCTGTACACGTGCCTACAAGGTCCCACAGAACGGGTTGCTTCCCCCTTCCTATTACTTGTCTGATTTCTTTTTCACAGGCACACTTCTTTCACTATAGACCAACTTTGCTGCACAGTGCCAGGCCGCCCTGGTGAAGGATGAGTGCTCCGTGTCCGAGGCTGGCAAGTCCAGCTCCTGGCTGTGGCACGAGCTCTGTGAGCTCATCTCCCGGAACCGGGACAAGGTGCGGTCGCTCAACGTGTACACCATCCTCCAAAGGGTCCTTCCCCGCTTCACAGACCAGTGGGGCCCGCTGGGTGCTCCCTGGCAGACGGCTGCACCCGCAGTGGCCGTTTTGAGGAGGCTCGGGGCGTGCACGAGGAGGCCATCGGGACCCTGAGAACCCCGCAGGACTTCACCCAGGTGTTTGACAGCCGTGCCCAGTTGGAGGAGAGAATGACTGCAGCGAAGATGGAGACCCCCTCCGAGCTGAGGCGGGGAGAGGAGGATGAGATGTCTTGGGACTGCGCCTGGCCGGCTTTGAGCAGCTGAGCAGCCGGCTGCCCCTGCTGCGCCAGAACCCGCACCGCGTGCATGAGCCGCACCAGCGTGAGGCCCTGCACCGGGGCCGCCCCTGGGAGATCACAACACGCACACGCAGGCTGTGCAGGCAGCGGACCTTTCAAGGCCACGGGCAACCCCCACACGTGTGCATTGCATTTGCCAAGCTTTGCATCATCCTGGAGAAGGCCAGCAAGGGGAGCTGCAAGCAAGTGGATGACCTGGCAAGTGTGGGGAACCGGGGCTCCCGCACGAGAATTACCAGCAGGCCTTGCGGCTGCTGCGGGAGGCAACAGCATTGCCCGCCGGGCTGCGTATGCTGATGGCTTGGAGCTCGTGCAGAGCCGTGTGTGCAAGTCAGTACAGGTGTGGTCCATGCTCGCTGACCCGGAGGAAGGCGCTGGCACCTTTCAGTCTACCAAGGCTGTGTCTGGCCGTATTCCGGACCTGCGCATCACTACCCATCAGATCGTTACCAACTACGCCATGATCCTGGAGGAGCACAAGAACTTCGAGGACAGCTTCAAGGGGTAGGAACGTGGCATCCCGCTGTCCAAGGGGCCAGTGTGTCTGACATCTGGAGCACCTGTCTGACCAAATTCACTGCCTGCTATGGGGCCGCGAGCTGGATCGGGCGCTGGGTGGCTGGTCTCCCCCCCCCATATGCAAAGACCCTGTCCCTGCTGTGCGCACAGCTGGAGGAGGAGTGAGCCCGGCCCGGCATGCGATGGCCGTGTACGTGTACGAGCGCACCGCCCAGGCCGCGGAGCCAGCCCAGCGGTGCCAGGTGTGGAACATCTACAGCAAGCGGGCAGTGGAGATCCAGAGAGTCACCCGCACCCGTCCCACCTCCCGGAAGGCCATGTAGGTGCTGTCAGACGAGCATGCCCGAGAGATGTGCCTGCGGTTTGCGGACATGGAGTGCAAGCTTGGAGACATCGAGTGCCCCCGGGCCATCTACAGCTTCTCCTCCCAGATCTGAGACCCTTGGACGACGGGGGCCTTCTGGAAAACGTGGAAGGACTTTGAGGTACGACATGGCAACAAGGACACCATCCGGGAGATGCTACGTATCCGCCGAAGCCTGCAGGCCCCTTGCAATACACAGGCCAACTTGAGGACCTCTCAGATGCTCGAGGTGTCGGGCAGTGCCACAGGCACTGTGTCGGACCTGGCCCCGGGGCAGAGCGGCACGGGTGACGCGAAGCTGCTAGAGCAGCGCTGGCAGAGCAGCTGGCCGCCGAGACGAGACCGAGCAGGACCAGCCCGCACGGGCCCAGAGCAAGAGCCTGTTCGTGGGAAGCGATGCGTCCTGGGAGGAACTGGCTGAGCTAGAGCCGCAGGCCAACCCGGAGGAGATGGAACTGGGGGAGGATGAGGACGATGAGATGGACCAGGAGCCCTATGAGGTGCAGCCGGAGCAGCACAGTGTGCCGGCTGCTGTGTTTGGGAGCCTGAAGGAAGACTAATGTGCACTGTCCTCTCTCCCCCCATCTCCCCCTTCCTCATACCGCCCCCCCCTGCCGCCGCCCTCCAGCCCCCTCTCACAATGAAATCTGTTTGTATGAATATATATATATATATATATATATATATATATATATATATATATATATATACACTTGGATATCTCAGTGGTAAAGCATCAATGTTGGCAAATATAGACGGAAGCTCCCCTCTAGAAACAGGGCTTCAGCAATCTGTTCAAGTCAAACGAGGTACAGATGAAGTTTCAGCAGAAGCAAAGAAACCACGAACTGAGGATGAAGAGCGTGTGCGCCTTGGTGAAGAGAGATGGGCTACCCGCCTGGAGGGTCACAAAGAAGGGATTGTACAGACGACAGGCTGGGCCTCTGTCTGAAGGCATGTTAGTGGAAAAAGTGGCTGCAATCAAAGCCAAAAGTATGGCTAAGAAATGATCCACCATCAAAACTGACTTAGATAATCACATACCCGCTTGCAAACAGAGGAGTTTTGTGGGCGCTGAGGTGGATGTGACGGGTATTGTCCACAGAGAGAGAGAGTGTGGAGGACATGGACAACTATCCCACAGAGCACAGAAAGACCTTTTGCAGGGATATTTGTGCAATTCTTGTCTGTGGAAGCCAGAGAAAAAGAGCGTGCGCCTGAATAGAAACAGGCCCCAAATGCAGCCTTTGTGACTCCCACATTGTGTACCAAACAGCCTATCCCAGCTGCCTACAACAAGTGTGACCAGGAAAGATTCAAAGGAAAAGAAGAAACGGACGGTTTCAAAATTGACACCATAGGATGACGCGGAAGCCTGTGACGGAGGGTGGCCCTGAAGACTCAGACTCCCATGGCACAGCCAGTACCGAGGACAGTTTCTCAGGCTAGAGGTCCCCCTAATCAGAAGAAAGGTTCTTGAACACCTGTTATCATAATCCCTGCAGCCACCACCTCTTTCATAACCATGCTGAACGCAAAGGACCTTCTGCAGGACCTGAAGTTTGTCCCATGGGATGAAAAGAAGACCCAGGGCTGCCAAGGAGAAAATGAAACTCTGATACAGAGGCAAGGCCAGATGCAGCCCAGGGGCACCACACTCAGCTCCACGGTTCCCTACAGAGTCCTAGACCAGCCGCTGACACTCAGGCCTCAGGGCTGGGAGAGGGTCGTGGCCATCTTCATGCAGGGTCCTGCGTGGCAGTTCAAACAGTGGCCATGGCTTTTGCGGGATGGATCACCATTTGACATGTTTGCTAAATTAAAGCCTTCCGTGTCAAATATGATGAGGTTCCTCTAGACTGCAGCGTTCAGAAGTGGGACGTAACAGAGTTAGAGCTCAGCTATTACAAACGCTACCCCGACAGACCTATTTTCTTAGGCTTCTGGGAAACACTGGATAGGTACATGGGGAGGCATGGATACCACTTGAGATTCTGAATTATATCGTTTCCCTGTCTGGAAATCTGGATTAAGAAGCGTAGATATACCTTCATCTAAAGACTGACTGTCAAGCTCTATGAGTTTATTAAAATCTCACAAATGAAGAATGTCACGGATCAAGCAAAAGATTTCATCCGATGCTTTTGTGCTTCAAAGGGTTCATATGATGCCTGTCATTCATATAAGCAAACTTTTTGGCCTACAACTATTTTTTTTAAATATTAGCCTTCTAGTCTGTAATGGAAATTGTATGTTTTGATAGAAGTTTTTTTCTCCATTGGCTAAAATAACATTACTTAAAATGTGTTTCTTTAGAAGAAAAAAAGAAACTGAAAAACTGTACAAAAATGTATGACAAGTTTTCTATAGCAGTTGAAGAATTAATTTTATTCAATTGAAATTTTGTTTGCATTTTAGGTAGATTAATTCTAGGAATGAAATGCTTACTTCAATAACCCTGTTATGATATAAAAGAAATTCATTTTGCAAATAAACAAACCTAGTTTGTAACAAATTTTTAAATTTATTTTATCTTTAATGTCAAAATATTTTTAAAGTGAACATGTTTTTCAGTTGATTATAAACTTGAAGGGTGGGCTTGGGACATATAGTCTATATTGTTAACATTTTTTACAATGTCAAATCTATGATTTTAACTTATTACACTTTTGATAGACATTGCCCATTAGCAGGAAATAATTTATTTTTACTTGGTATTATGCTTCCAACTCATTTAACAAAATATTTTTATCTCATAAAACATTTATGTGATCACATATTTGGCATGATTACTGAAAATTTCTCTTAAAACAGGTAATAATTCATAACATTGATTATGGTATGGATAAAAGATAAATGTCACTTTTAGACACAAATATATATTTTAAATTAACTCATTTTCAATATTTTAGTGTGAACTAGACATCCACATTAATTCATCTCTGTCTGTTTTACACATAGAGACACTCTATCTCTTCATACTTACAGCCTATGCAACACCTGACATGTTAATATATATTCTGCAGGCACAGAGTCATTTAGTCATGGTTTCTTGAAAATATTACACATTTCTACTATTAATTAGAAATTATAATTTGTCTTTTCTGCTCCATAAGCCTGCATCAAAAATGAATAAATTAAACCTATATGTAGCTTCCTTCATTTTTCAATTTGTCTAATAATTCATTTTTCTATGAAAGTGTGCAGTCATCTATAGTCTCATCATTAAGAGCTTCTTCAAATTACTAACCGTGAACATATTGACTTATTTAAAAATCTTTATTGCGACTCTTGCTCATGACCACATGCTGTAGATTCCAGTGTCTATAGAAATATGCTTGCTTCTTTTTTTTAATGCTATACTTAGCCTATACCTAGATAAAAAAAATTTTTTTGGAAGGTAAGGATTGTATAATTTATTAAATAACCCCTAAAAAATAATGCTTTAGGGTGAGGAGTAGTAATGATATAAATGCTTATGCTATTATTACCTTTAATCCAGGTTATCTCCCAATATTGAAATTTTTTTAAGACAATCATTTTATTTATTTTTAAACACACACACACACACACATACACACACACGCACACACACATATTTCAGAGAGGAAGGGAGAGGAAGAGATAGAAACATTAATGATGAGAGAGAATTGTTGATCTGCTGCCTCCTGCAAAGATTGGAATTTTAAATTCCTTGCAGTTAATTTCCTTGTATAATAATATTTTCATAAAAATCATAACTAAATCTTTTTAAACACAAAAAAACTTGAACATGCACACATGCACCAACGTACCAGACGTTGCAAATAATTTAGTAGATTCATGAACCTCTAAAGTAAATCTGTGGATACTATGGGAGTCTAAAAAATTCAGTAAAGGACCGTTGAATTAGGGTAAGCAATACAGCATTATAGTATACTTCAGGCTGGAAGAAAAGCTAAGATACATTTAGGTAGAAGCTATTTGGTTGTCAGGGCCAGTGACCTAAGGGTCATTTAATGCCTATATGAGCAAGTGTCACAGATGCTCTTCAATTCTGGGCAAGACATGGTGTTCTAAAAAGGAGTAAGATTTAGGGAAAGAGTTTAGAGGACTTGGTTAAATAAATGGGAAAAAACAAGTCAGGCCCAAACCAATGTACAAATTCTGTTCGATAAAAGGATTAGTTTCAGAAAATACAACTGGCAAGAATAAGCAAGGAAGAAGTTAATTCTCCCTTCTGTGACCCCCATCATTAAAGGCAAAAGATGAAAACTAGTGCTTCCAGATAAATTATCAGCCACAAAGACATTAATACCATAACAGGGTTTTTGAAAATTTTATACCATAATAATATGTCTGTGAGTTCAGTAACAACAACAAGAAAAAATGTTTGTATTCATATGAATTTATTTAGTTTTAAATTATCTTTTATTTTATTTTTTTATTGTTTACGCTATTACAAATATTTATCATTTTCCCTCCTCTTGCCCTCCTCCATTCAGCCCTCTCCCTACCCCCAGCCTTCACCACATTGTTGTCTGTGTCCATGAGCTATGCCTATATTCTTTGATAACTCATTTAACTTCATTTTACAAAAGTCTTAATGCATAAAACCATTACATTGGAAATTAATAATAAAAGTATTTTTTTCACCACAAATAGCTTGAAGAACATCAATCTGAAAGGAATTAAACAACCCTAGGCACCTAGAAAACCAAGGGAGTAGGGCATGTTTTCTCTGTTAAAATTTAACATGAGAAATTGTTGAAAATGTGGAAAGTGCCTAGTAACCTCTAATTCAGGTACAGAGCAACAGAATGAATGTAGCATTTGTAAATTCTTTGTCATTTAGACCAAGTGGCTTTTTGATTTTTTGTTTGATTCGGTCTGAAAAGCAGATTACTTGCCTATAATACAAGGTCACTAGAATAAACTTGGAAAAAACTACTGTGGAGTGGAAATGAACAGAAAATTATCTATTATCTTCTTCTTTTTTCATTTTAATTTTTGGCTAATCCTCACCTGAGGATATTTTTTTCCATTGATTTTTAGAAATAGTGGAAGGAAGGAGAGTAAAAGAGAGGAACATCCATATGAGAGAGATGCATGGATTGGTTGCCTCCTGCACACTCCTCGTTCGGGGCTGGGATCAAGCCTGCAACCGAATTACATGCCCTTGACTGGAATCAAACCCGGGACCCTTCAGTCCACCGGCTGATGCTCTATCCACAGAGCCAAATGGGCTAGGGTCTCACTTTAAATTTTTTTTTAATTTATTTTATTTTTCTTGGCATTTTACCCCAAGTAAAAGAAGATTTTTTTCTTCCAGTCTGGTTCAAAAATATTTTCCAAACGAAAGACAATTTCACCAAACAAAAAACACATATACTTTTGCTAATCACAACTTCTGTGAATTCACAAAGCAAATGATAAGAGTGGCCAAATCATAGAAAATTAGCTATTATTTCAATATGTTCAGCTTTGCTTTCCTCATTTTTAAACATTACCAAATTTTACATTTTTATATATTCCTACTAAAAACGAGTTCATCAAATTATTTTCTTTCAAAATACCCATAATTGTAATCAGGAGCTTTATTATCAAAATTATGTCAGGTGACACACATTTTAAAAAGATATAATGAGAATGTATTTAGCTCTTGAAATGCTAAGATTATTTGTGATTCAGTTATTGGGTTAACTATAATTATCTTTCAGTTTCAGTTTCAAATGGCATTGCTAACTTAATTCTAATTATAGCCCGTAAAACAAATCATTATTGCATTAGAATAATTTTGATAAGAAATAATGTTTGAGTAACTTATATAAATGAATTTAATGTACATGTGAATGATAAACTCACAAAAGTTGACAGGAGCCACATATATTGAAGAACTCTTAACCTTTTCAGGAATATTGTCCCTTAAGTAACAATTACAACTGCATTTGAATATATCATGTCAAGCAATATAAGCAGAAGGCTTCTTGGATTATGTAATGCCTCTTCTTTGCCATTTTTTTTCCTTTAAGCTATCTATGGAGCATTACCCTTTGGGATCGCTTGAGAATGATCAAAAGGCCAGAGGAGTTTTCTTGCCACTAGAGGAAGGAGAAACCAACGTAATATGTTCTGCAATAGGAACACTTTAAATCCAGCCCAGTCCATAACCTGAAGTCACTGTCCCCTAACAGCTGCTGTCGGATATCTCCAGAGACCTGAGGCAGAAAGTGGTATGACACAGCTGGGGAGCTGAACTATAAATAATCAGTATACAACAGAAGTGTGAGCAAAATTCCTCAATGTAATTACTAACTGTTAAAACAGGAAAAGGCACCTGTCGCCCACCCTTCCCACAGCCTAATCCGCCTGGCTCTCTGCACCATTCCCCTAGCCTGACAAAGCCAGATGTGGCTTGGGCTCAAGTTCCCTCATGACCTCTCTCTTGCAAGTGATTTACACAAAGAACGATGGAAAAGACCTTAAAGTAATACCTCAAATTAATTTCAATTAATTTTTGATTGAAGAAGTTACAAAAAACTTTCTCTGGATTTCAGAAAACTCATAACTTTTTTATACAGTACTTCTCAATTTTTCTCAAAGCAAACTAAAAGTTACAATGTCTCTAATAGAATATGTACTGTAATAGATCACTGTATCTCTATTACATTACTTTAAAAGTACCAGAAATATGACTGTTAAGTGCATAAATGAAATTTTATTTATGTAACTTGAACATTTCTAGTGCTGCATATTTAAAACTGGATGATGAAAACAGGAAATTACTAATGAGAATTGGAGACAAGGATATGGAATGCTGGAGGGGCCAAAGCAGTCTAGGTTTACAGGATTCAGGTGCTCTCACCAGCCAGGAAATAAAAAGAGCCCACACTGTCCATATTCCAGCTGCACAAAGACGATTGATCAGAGTGCAGTCTTAAGAGATTAACAGGCAAGATTTCAAGAGAAAAGAACTCAAGAAGGTGGACAGGCACCGAATAGAAACGTAATATGTCTCAAATCTTGGAATCAATTATGATGCAGAGAGCAGTTATCCCAGAAGGAAACTGGTATGTAAGGGAAGTCATATTGGAGAATGGAATCCTCTTGGTCAGCCCCTGAAGGGTAAAGACAAACAAATAAACAAAATGAAAAACTTTATTTCCCTACTTGATTTCAAGCTTTCAGAATAAACATCTCCCAAGTCTCTACCTATATCTTTGTGGCTATAGCTTTGACACTGAGAAGGCTAAAAAGGGCTAATTCAAAGGTAGCCCTGATGTTTTGGGGGAATGCAGGTAAGAATTCATGCTAGCAGGCTCAGTGTGCATTCTTAATGACCTGCTGCTGAGACATTGCCTCCTTCCCCGGAAACTGAATTTGCAAAACAAGCCAGGAGCACTTCCCTGGGGGAAGGGTAGATTGTTAGCTGGTGCTGAAACCTTGGAACACCTGGGGATGGGACTTCCTCCAGAGCCTCAGAGGGGGAAGAGAGCATATTTGCAATATAATGAACTCGAGAGGTGGTTACAAGGCATAGTCCCCGCGTATTACTCCACTCTGATTTGGAAAGCATTCCCAGAGTTCTTGCATATGATTAAAACTATGATTTCTCCACTTCTTCAAACCATCACTTAGTTTTTTTGGGTCTTTCTGCAATAACACTACTTTGCATAAATTGTGATACTTTGGTGCCACCAAAGGGAGTACAATCTAAATTTTCCATGTTTTCTAGCCTATGTTTTTAAGAAGCAATACTTTGTACAATAGGAGAAAATCTGTCATCTATACGAACTAAACTAATTTTCCAATAAGTATTTTAAGCCAGGAACAGGGTGGCTTAAAATATGGGTACCATTCTGAACACTTAGAGCAAATGTCATTCACTGCAAGAGAATCTCTGTTAAAATAGCTTAAGGATTATTTTGTATGAATGATATAAAAGCAGGCTTTTATGATACAAAGGAAATTATCATTTTTATTTTTTAAAATGTATTTTTTGTTGACAGTATTACAGATATCTCCCAATTGTCCCCCTTCTTCTCCCCTCCTCCCAGCCCCCATCCACCCACCTCAGGTCTTCATTACCCCATTTCCTCTGTTCATGCACTATGCATATAAGTATATATTAATAAGTTATTTGGTTTATCTCTTCTCATCTATCTAACCCCACAGTGAGGTACTAGTATGTCAGTCTGTTCCATACCTCCATGCTCCAGGTCTTCTTTTGTTTGTCAATTCATTTTTGTTCATTAGATTCTACAAATAAGTGAGATCATATGATATTTATCTTTCTCAGATTGGCTTATAAAGGAAATTATTAAAACATGGTGATAATAGAAAATAGGGTTACCAGAATATGATGACACTGAGTACTTAAGGGAAGCCTATTAGTTATTTATGAAGACTTCTGAAAAAAATTGTTTCAGAAGTAGAAATTTAAAAGGGGGTAAGAAAGGACAGAAATTAGGAAATAAAGCATAAGTGACATGAGAAACTTGATATGTGCAATGTCAGTGTGATGGGCCTTCCAGATACACTGATCACGGATTGAGTCAGGTAGAGGAAAGGACACCACCGAAGGCATTTGGGGAGAAAAGGTGTCTGTTCTGAAGGAAGACTAGGGAAGTGTTGCCAACACCAGTGCTGACAGCGCCTCCTGGCGTTTCCCTCACAGCGTTCTTCGTGGTTTCTCACCACAGGCACCACTGTTGCTGTTCCAGGCCCCTGAACACCCTGCTCCATTTTATTTCGGCTATCGTTGATAGAAATGCTTACACTGATGCCAGTTCCAAAGCAGTTGGCATCTGTGGGAGTTAGGATGGATACTTTTGTGAATCTTACACTGCTCTGTTTTAACAATGTCTTTAAGGTCTGAAATCACTGGTGTTTGTGGTCCAATGTGCTATAGATTTCAGCTTTTACTTATAGTTTCTCACCCCAATGGGCTGGGTAAGAAGAAAAATGTGCCTAATAGACACCAAGGCTTGTTCAGAATGTTTGCTCCTGTCTGTAATTTTGCTGGTCTCTGGTGGTTCCCCCTGTATCTGCAGGGGATACATTCTGTGACCTCCAGTGGATGCCTGAAACCACAGATGGTACTGAGCACTACATAAACTATAATTTTTTTGTATATATGCATAACTTTACACGTAAAGAAAGCACTTTATGGCTTCTCTTTGGTGTGCCCAAATTGCCAGGGTCACTGCTTTTACACAATAAGCTCATTATTTAGTAAAGCAAGGTACTTGCACTCTAGCACTGTGATACCATGGCAGTTACCCTGATAACTGAGAGGCTAAGTGACCGATGGGCAGGGAGCATAGATAGCTCGAATATGCAGGACAAATGGAGGTTTTATATCCTGGACAGGATGGAGCAAGAAGGTGAAAGATTTCATCATGCTACTCAGGCACACAATTTAAAACTGCAGAAAGGGCTAAGGGATAAGGGAGATTATAGTAAGTATTATTATAGGGCTATGTCTGTAGAGTTCCAGTCTTTCTCATCTTAGGATAAATTTTCCTTCAGAGGAGACCTCAACCCCTCCTCCTATGTACATACCTGTGTGTGTCACACACTAGGGGCCCAGTGCACAAAAATTTGTGCACTCAGGGAAGTCCTTGAGCCGGGCCTGTACCCTCCTGCAGTCTGGGACCCCTCGGGGATGTCCACCTGCTGGCGTGCCTGGCCAGTGTGGGTGAGAGGCTGATGGCTGTTGGCAGGCTGGCTAAGCCCCCCAGTGGGGATCCTCACCCCATAGGGGTGTAGCCAACCAGGGTGAGGGGTTGAGGGCCATTTTCAGGCTGCCCACAGTCCCTTCAGGGTTCAGGTCCCTACTGGGGTGACTGGCCAGCCTGGGTAAGGGGCAGAGGGCCATTTTCAGGCTGCCCACAGCTCCCATTGGCCCAATGTCCCAGCGAGGCTGGCTGGAATCAGGTTTCTGGGATTTATTTATCTTCTATAATTGAAATTTTGTTGCCTTGGGCAGAGGCCTAGGCAGGCAATGAAGCCTCCTGTTTGCTTCAGCTCCATGGCTTCTATAATTGAAACATTGTTGCCTTGAGCAGAGGCCCAGCCAGCCTAGGCAGGCAGTTTCAACTCCATCACTGTGCAACAGAAGCCTCCTGTTTGCTCTAGCTCTGTGGCTGCCAGCCGCATCTTGGCTGGGTTAATTTGCATACAGATGCTCTGATTGGCTGGTGGGCGTGGCTTAGGTATATGGGAGTGATGGTTAATTTGCATATCACTCTTTTATTTATATATGTGTATATTAGAGGCCCAATGCACGAAATTTGACCTGCACCTTCAGCCTGACCGGCACCCTCTCTAATCCGGGAGCCCTCAGGGGATGTCCTACTGATGGCTTGGGCCTTCTCCCCATGGTTCTCTGCTCTCTGCAGGGCCTGCCTGCTTCATACCATGGCGATGGGCAAGCAGGCCCTTCTGGGTGCTGTCTGCAGGCCATGGTTGCCTGCTCAAGGGTCTCTGTGGTGATGACCAAGCAGTCCCTGCTTGCTACAGACACTTCAGAGTTGGCAGAGCAGTGAAGCTTTATCTGCTACCAGAGTGGACAGATCCCGCCTCTCCGTTTGGCCTCCATGTCCCCTGGCCAGGCCAATAGGCCAAATACTCCAGTGGCAGAGCTGAGGGGACTGAGTACCACAGGTGCCATCATCTTTGTAATGGAGTGGCAGTTAATTTACATATTACTCTTTTATGAGATAGGATATATATGCACATGAATACACATATACACATATAGTAGCTGATAATTTTTCCCTTTACTCATATGCTATTTCAGGTTACATATTTGAATAGGACAATATGGACCTGCAAATAAAAATATGATTTCTGAAACTTAGTTTTCTCATTTGTAAGTCATTTCTTTATCTGACATCAAAGCACCATACTGTTTGTATTTCAAAGAAAGTTTCAGAATTAAAAGTGTTTTGGTTCTGACAGAACAATGATGAAGGCAATAAAAATTAAATAAGAGTTTAGTGTCTTGAACCCTAAAGAATTTTATATAATAAATATCCATTTTACCAATCAGCTTATTAACAGTCTGTGCTGTCTTCAAAAAGTCAATAAAATAATTTCTAACTTCTAAAGAAATTCATAACACTGAGCATACTTAGGGGTTATACTTAGAATTATCTTGGTTAATTAATCATTTTTCAGCTTGGAAATATGGTCAGATGTGTTTTTTTGTGAGTGTGTGTTTTATTGTTTTTAGAAACAGCAGGGGTGGGCAAATGTATGTTTACAGCTGTGAGTACAAAAACAGTTTATTTTTGTATTATTAATTATTGCATTATTTTCCATATAAGCAACTGTAAACCTACTTTTGCTCACCCCTGTGTTTTCTGCTTAATTGTATAGATCTGTGGTATCTAACTATGTTTCTAGCCATAACTTTTAAAAATTATAATCTCTATTATTAAAAGTAGTTATTCTGACATTCTTTCAAGCAATTTTATTTAGTAGTTTAAATAATGATTAATTTCAGTTTGTATTAGGGGGAAAAGTTCTAGAGAGTAGATATAAAGTTAACTCATTTAATCCACAAGTCCTTTTGGTTTGTCATACAAGTCCCCACAAGTTTATTTACAGGAAAGGGCCACTTATCACCCCTGTCATATCTGTGGTTTGTTGTTGTCTTTTCTATTGACTCCTGTGATCACACATTATGCTCTTTTGCCACTGAGCCAGTAGTTGTTTTCCTTTAAAGACACTCACCCCAGCACCAAATATCACCTCCTCAACAGAGAATTTCTGATGCAACTGGATGTCCAAATCCATACATGACTGTACTTGTAAAATATTGTCATCCAACATGAAACTTTTTCAAAGGCCTACAAGTATAATAAATTCAAGAGGGAAATATGGTGAAATTGCTTTGGAATTTTAGGGTGGTTGCTAATTTTTTCGTGTGGTAGCATGTTTCACTCCAAAATTTGTTATCAAAAGGTTTTATCCTTAAATTTTGAAGGAAAATTAAAAAAAACAACAACCTAAAAGTCTGGATATGCTATTTACCAAAGAAAGACCAACTGACAAAATCATAATTATTTAAATACCAGAGGTCCAGTGCACAAAATCCATGCGTTCGGGGGTGGAGGGGTGTCCCTCAGCCTGGCCTGCACCTTCTTGCTATCCAGGACCACTGACCCCTACCTGCTCACCTGCCTGATCACCCCTAACTGCCTCTGCCTTGGCCCCCACAGCCGGGACCCAAGCTTCCCTCCTCTGGCTGGCTGCAGGCACCCAGGACCCCAGGCGGCTTCACTCGGACCTGGCTTTGTCAGGAAGGACATCCGGTCTATCTGATCTAATTAGCATATTAACCTTTTATTAGCATAGATTTTGCAAGATTTATAACCTTAGATGAAAACTGCATTTTGAAAACGTGTTATTTGCCCTTATGGCATCTTCTAAGGATGCCAAACTTTTTTTAATAAGGGAGAAATAAGATAGAAAGATTTCAACTCAGTCATGAAATATTGTATATTAATATCTACCCAAAAACTGATTCAACAAAATGGCAAAGGGATAGAAATTCACTTAAATACACTCAGTTAATACACCCTTCATTATTACTCTTGTGACAAATTTTACAAATCTAATTTCATAAGAGTATGAGCTGCTTCTTGCATATGAGCAATGAAACAATTGTTTTTTATAATTTTCCATATAAGAGTATTCCTATAATCCTGTATCTGTCTACTTTCCTGAAAGAGAAATAAAACTGTTACTCTTAATTCTGCAGTTGTTTAGATTTGCCTTCTATTCATAGGCAGGACCACCCACATGTAGAAAAGACTGAAGAAACAAAAATTTCTATATAGCCTGTATCTACTGGCATTGTGTAATAACTTACCTCACCTATGAATTCATGACTTCAAGTTGCCTCTTTTTATCTTATGTCAGTTGGCTGTTCCCTGAGTTTGCTTTTGACCACTGATACCACTCTATATCTATCTATCTATCTATCTATCTATCTATCTATCTATCTATCTATCTATCATCTATCTATCATCTATCAATCTACACCTAGCATCTAGCATCTCTAGGCATTTTCCCTATTTCTGGTTTTTCAAACTCTGACTAATACTTCCCTAGGGCAGTTTGAAAACAAATTTTCCAATCTCAAAGCCAGACATTCTCTGGCTCATGTCTACACTTAACCAGTCCTTGAGTGGTTGCTCAGCATGTCAGAATGTTCATGAAGCCACTGATTGACATATAGGCATTTCTAAAATAATATAAACAGCTACCGAATATATCATGGCTCCTTGTTTATGATTTTGTAATCTGTAGAACTAGATTTCAATTTATTTATCCACTGTTAGTCACTGAGCTAGTTAAAAAAAAAAAAAACAAAGCATACATACAAAAAGTAAATTTGTGCCTAGGGAGCTTAGAGTCTAGAATGGAGAAAAGATATATGTAATAGCATTACCATGTGAAATGCTGCACTGTAGTTTCTATGGACTATCTAGGAAACAATCCTGTATTGTCTGCTTACTAGCTGAGTGACCACAAACATGTTAAACCCTGTACAAATCTACTGACATGCTGAGCAACCACTCAAGGACTGGCCAAGTGTAGACATGAGCCAGAGAATGTCTAGCCTTGAGATTGGCAAATTGGTTTTCAAACTGCCCTAGGGAAATATTAGTCAGATTCTGAAAAACCAGAAATAGGGAAAATGCACAGAGATGATAGAATATGTATGGCCACCACAGTTGTAGAAAGCCTTAATGGACAATGGGATCCAAAACTATTGACAAATAAAAATATTCATGTAATTAGTTAGATGGGTATGTTTTTGTTATCTTTGTAAGTAAAAGTTGTATTCTTAGCATGATCTATCTGGATTTTGATTTACTCATTGCTCCATATGCTGAAACTACCTTTCTATCTGGATTTACAGCGTTCATTGCCTCATTCTTCTCTCATAGACTTATATTGTCTTCCCTCATATTTAGCCTTGATTGGTCTACCAACTCTTACGAATAGATCAGATATAATTTTCTAGGAAAAAAATTAAAGTACTTACTTTTAGTACTTCTTTTAGTACTTATACTTTAACTCATAATTAATAATTCACAAGTACTATTTAGAAATGCCCCTAAAATGATTTTCTATTAAATAATAGCAGAACATTTCATTGAAGACTTGTAACTTAAAATCAGAATACAAGAGAAAAAAATACTTTGTTAAATGATCTGATAGATTAAAAGTACTGACTTTACAGATGAGTTTTTGGAAAATAACACACATTTAGCATTTATGTAGATATGGCTCAACATTTATGTGGCTAGACCTGGTAATATCAAGTTGGAACTTCTCATGTGCTATTTGGAGAATAATGGTTTAATCTCTGCCTTTTCTTTTCTCTGATGACAGTAAGGATAGAATCCATCCTTATTACAGTCTTCTTCTTCTCCAGGAAAAAAATAAAGAAAATAAATGAGAAAATGTATTTCAACATAAGCTAACACTTTAAAAAAAAAATCACAAACCATTTGGGAAAAAAAAATAGCATTTTAGATTCCTCCATCTTTGAATAAACACTGAATGCTTTGTAATATTCCACCTGCAAATCTTGAGATAATCCATAATACTTTCCTCATAATTGAAACTGAAAGGTAGATTTTCAGTTATGATTTCCTCCGAGGGTTCTGCATTTAGGACAACGTTGAGTGATACTACTGGCAACACTTCTTTCTTGTCTCCATGGTGATGTGCTCTCCATCTGTCCATAATTTTACCTACGTCTTTGAACATTCTTTATCTTTTTCACTAATTAATAAAGCCCAGATATATGGAGCTACTCATGTCTAGTAATCCTTGCTTCCACTTCTTTTCTGCCAATATATTTATCAATAATCCTTAACTCAAATGGTAGTAAAAATGTCACTAATTTATAAACTTTATTTCCTGGAATTCCACTGCATTTGGAAATATTTATGTAGTAGCAATTACAATGCAGTTATTAATGTAATACTCTTTTATGTATATTTTATTCCCAGAAGCTAGTATACTAGCAATGATTGTCATATGAAAGTGTTTGTGAAAAGGATGAGTGCATAAATGAATGAATTAAATAGCTTACCTTGCTCTGAGGCTCATATGACCTCATCAGTAGGCTCTATTAACCTCTGATTTTCAGATGGGTATTGGCAGACGGAGAGTGGGAAATGGGCAAGTGTGATCAGGGTGTTCATTCCACCATTCCCTCTCTAGTTTCCTTCTATCAGGGTTGCTCTGGTCTGAAGGTGTCCTTCACGGAATCCAAACCTCTTTCAGGCGGCCATTTTCATATACCTGGGGTGCGCAATCATAGGCCTTAGACAAAGAAAAAGTAAACTTTCTTGTATCTTTAGAACAGGAGGCACTCCTACAACTGGGAGCAAGACTTCCCCTGAAGTTAGGCTCCCTGATGATTCCATTGAGAAGAATGGCTCTCAGGCCCTTCAGAAAAACAGTCCTGTGATATAAAACTGGTAAGGGAATTTTAAAATGCTTTATACCTTAAAAATCCCGAGAAAGAATTTGCAATTACAAATTTTCTAAAGTACAATGCTCTAAAAAAGGGGAGCTAAGGGACCGCTGAGGTTAGAAAGGGAGCTAATGGACCTCTGTGAGTAGGCCGTGTGGATTTTGTTAAGGCCTATGCAAGAGCTAGGTTAAGAGTTCAGAGGCAGGAAGCAGCCTATTTAAAGTTTAGTCAGATTTTAAGGCCTTTTTGCTGAGTATAATTTAGAAGGAAAGGACAAAGGACTCCTTAGAGAGGATGGCTCATACAAATGCCATGTAAGGCAAATAAAGGAAGGTCAGTAACTCCGAGGCATCTATATATACAAGAGCTTATGTGGCTGTTCAACCGATAGCTATGATGTGCCCTGACCACCAGGGAATAGATGCTCAACGCACAGGCACGGAAACATGGAACAGACTGATGATCTCAGAAAGAACAGGGGTGGGGGGAGGGTGGGAAGAGATTAACCAAAGATCTTATATGGATACTTGAGGCCAGGAGCATGGACTGGTGCACTGGTGGGATCCCTCAGCCTGGTCTGCGAGATCAGGCCAAATCCCTGCCCAGGGCCTCCAACACCCCCCAAGAGGCCCTGGATTGTGAGAGGGTGCAGGCCAGGCTGAGGGCCTCTAGTGTAATATGAAAGCAAATATTTTGAGAGATAAGTCCAGAGTTGTTAGAACATGAAGGGTCTTACATGTACATTGAAATATGATTTGGCTCAGTTAAGCAAGAAGTAATGGAAAAACTACTGGAGTCACAAATGTATGACACAGAAGCAAAACCAGAAAAAGAAAGGTCATTGAGTTTAAGAACAGCATTTCAGTAATAAAAGTGTGATTAACAATTCCAAAGGTGATAGCTTAGAAACAATTTATGGATGTAGCAATTAGTGGTATAACCACAGACCTTAAGGCAGAATCTTAATAAAGTAATAGAGAGAGAAATCATATGTAAAGAACTGAGGAAACAGTGAATGAAACTTGAAAATGTAAAGCCTAGTAATTTTATAAAACTTTCAGTAAATCTGGTAGTAAAGAGGTAAAACATTGTGATTCTTCATATTGATCAAAGCTTTTAGAAATATGTATTGATATGGATTCAGATAGCTACAATGACTTGAATACTTGAGATTTTCCCTGTTTATTCTGTCTACCTGGTTGATCCGAAATTTTTTTGGTGGATAAAGGCAAACCTCTCATTAGGCATATATTCACTTCAAATATTTTTATTTTATTCTCACTCTTAACTGTTTGGACTAACCATCTCTAGAACCATTTGTTCTACTCTTGTTACTTAGCCTGCCTCATGCTACTGGCTTCACTGGTTGTATTTTCAACATCTGTTCAGGTATCTCTGAAGTGATTAGGAACTTCCCAATAAACACACTAACTTAACCTATCCAAAGGCAGAGATTTATATATTATTCAAAGTGGCAGCATTGATAAAGGCATGCCAAGCTTCAAGTCTGCTACAGACAATCCGGAAATATTATTTCCATAAAACTACACTCACTGTGTAATTAAGGATTCTAACACCTTGAATGGAATGTGATTGACAGGTAAAAATATCAAATTGGATGCACAATGAATGTATTGAGCAGTGGATATTGCTAATTTTGAAATAGCAGACAACTACAAAGAGCTTAAACATTCATGAATGAGTGACCAGTTAAATTAAGGTACATCAAGCAATGGAATAGCATGCAGCTATTGAAAAGAATGAGGGACAACTATTTGCATTGGACTCTATCTTTAGTGTTCAAACAAAACTATATATATGCTTGTATATTATAGAAAATTAAGGGATGAATTTCTAAGAGTCTATTAATGATGATAATGTGATAATGGCTAGGGACAAGATTAAGGTGGGACAAGGACAGAGGAATACTTTTCATTTTTTATCTTACTCTATTGTTTGACTTTTAAAAGCCATGCATATGTATCTAAAACAGTAGTAAAAAGGATGCTGAAAAAGTTATTTAAAAATAAAATACATGAATTTTGTATCTTAAAAAAGTACTTAGCAATTCCATTGCTAACTATAGCTAAGCAAAATAAAAATGTATGTTCTTACAAAAATTTGCAGGTGAATGTTCATAGCAGCATTATTCATAACAGCCCAAAAGCAAAAAAAATAAAAATAAAAGAACATACTCAAATATGTATCAACTGAAGAATACATTAAAAAATGTGGTATATTCATACAATGGATTAATAGGCAGCTGTGACAGGAAATTAATTACTGATAGATGTTACAACATAGATAAACCTTGAAAATTATGTTAATTGGCACAAGCCAGATGTAAAAGTCACAAATTGTATGATTCCATTTATAGGAAATGTCCGCAATAGGCAAATCCATAGAGAGAGAAGGAAGTAGATTAGTGGTCGGCTAGGCATGGTGGGTTGGGGGTGGAGACACATGGGGTATGATTACTAATGGGTACAGTGTTTTCCTGTAGGATGGTACAAATACTTGAAACTTAGATTGTGGTGATGATTGCCCAAGTCTAGGAATATAGTAAAACCATTAAGTTGTTCACTTTAAATGAGAATAAAAAATAAAGTTAATGGGACAAGGGACTAACTTGGGAGGCAAGAAACAAGCAGATAGGTGGGGATTACAGGGAAATGAAATGTGTGGCAATGCAGGTGAGTGCCTCAGACATGTCATGGTCTTTGACCTGCCACTGCTTTTCTGGAAGCCGCAAGAGGAAATGTATAAATGAGAAATGTGTGGATCACAGAGTCACTAAAATAAATCATGACCTATTTGTCTTCAGGATGCATTCTCTAGTTACTGCAGATCTATGTTAGAGAAAAGCATTATCGTCTACTCGTCTATGAAATATTATTTTAGGAGTTTTATCTCAGAAGGCTACTTTTTTCTAGTTTTGCATATTGTTTTACAGTTTCTTTTTAAAGGGATCATCATATGATATGATGGTTACATATATAATGTTACTTTATTCCAAACCGATTTTATTAAATATGCTGACAGCATATTAATCCATTATAATATCTTAAAATTGATTGGAATATAATTTAATATAACTGTATGCAATGAAATTAAGTTTTTAGTCAAGAAGAAAAGTTATAGAATCTGTATTTATATATTAATTTAAAATTATATGTAATAAATAGGGTCAATATAGATAAAGTTTTATAATATAAGAAAATAGCGAATTCCAATATTTAAAAATATTTTTAAAGATATAATTGATCCATATCACCACCCAAAAGTATTTCATTCTACTTGATTTTTATCAAATTAGATTCATGTTAAACAATTCAATGAAATATATTAAATAGTGCATTTATTTTGAAAATACTTAAGAACGATGCATTCCTTCTCAATTGATCAATAAGGTTTTATTTACTATTACTGTTCTCCCAAGGTAAATGTCTTTCTTATCACTAGTCATAACTTAGTCAAGCTTTCAATATTATTAATATATTGGTCCAAATGTTTCAGATAAAGCTATTATTACATCTATGCTGCCTTTCCTCTTGCCCAGGAAGCCTTTGAAAATGCAAATTGCCCTCTCTGACCAAAAGTACAGCAGGAGCACAACCTGGCTCCTTTATACACAGATTTGTTAACAGCTGCTCGTGGGGTTTGTGCACATAATGGAAACTTCAGAACCTTGCGGGACCCACAGAGCCTCTGTTTGGAGCTCAGGAATCATTTCACAGTAGGTGACACTTTTGGCAACGTGTAATTAAAGGGCTTGTTTTAGAAAAATTACACACTGTGAGACACATAATGAAAGAGGGGGAAAGGTGACATGCATGAGTGTGCAATTCAGATCTTGCAGAAAAGGAGCACAGCTGGGTGCTTGACTATTTTGGCTGTGGCTCCTGAGGTCAGATTTAGAAAAACAAATCGCTATATGTTTCAACATTATTCGGGTGTCAAACGAATCAATAACATACTTAAAAAGGTCTTTCCTTTTTGTTCTGCTAATTCAGACTGGGGAAGATTGTAAACAAGCTCACAACCTGATAAACCAGAGATCATCATTTAGTTTAGATGTCAGCCTCTCCTTTTTATGGTACTGATATTTGGTTTACAGAGAGAAGAAAAAAATAAGAACACTTAAGTGAATCTGACTTGTATTATTCTAAATATAAATGTTTTGATCCAGGATTTATGGGACCTCATCAATCTTTATAACAGGGCAGCTTTGGATCAGTGGGGCTAGCATAGTAGGTCATATTTCATCATTTAAAAACATTGTAGTTTTCTTTTCTTTTTATTCTAGGGTTCTAGAATAATTGCAGGGCCTGGAGAACCTACGGAGGCTGTAGTTGTCTGCCGCCCATCTATTCAGAGCAATGGAGTCTGGTTATCCTGTGGTATCTAACAGCTCACCACAGTGAGATATTGAAGTACTATTTATTTATTTATTTGATAAAATTACTTAATTCTTTTATTGTAGTACTTACTTTTTGTAATAAGTTTATTTTCATTGTCTAAAGTTTTACATACGTCTCCTTTTCCCCCAATTAATCCCCCTCCCCCAGCCATTCCCACCCCAGGCAAGCCCCCACCTCCTCAGTGTCTGTGTCCATTGGTTATGCTAATATGCATGCATACAAGTCGTTTGGTTGCTCTCTAACCACCCCTCCCCTGCCATTTGTCTCTGGATCTATTCTTGTTCATCGGATTATGTTTATCATTATATCCCACATATGAGTGAGATCATGTGATATTTATCTTTCTCCGACTGGCTTCTTTCACTTAGCATAATGCTCTGCGGTTCCATCCATGCTGTTGCAACTGGTAAAAGTTCCTTCTTTTTTATAGCAGCATAGTATTCCATTGTGTAGATGTACCACAGTTTTCTAATCCACCCATCTGCTGATGGGCACTTAGGCTGTTTCCAAATCTTAGCTATAGTGAATTGTGCTGCTATGAATATAGGGGTGCATATATCCTTTCTATTTGGTGTTTCTGGTTTCTTGGGATATAGTCCTCCAAGTGGGATTACTGGGTTGAATGGGAGTTCCATTTTTAATTTTTTGAGGAAACTCCATACTATTCTCCACAGTGGCTGCACTAGTCTGCATTCCCACCAGCAGTGCACGAGGGTTCCTTTTTCTCCACATCCTCTCCAGCACTGGTTGTTTGTTGATTTGTTGATGATAGCCATTCTGACAGGTATAAGATGGTACTTTATTATTTTTTTAAATCTCTCAGATGACTAGTCACTTTGAGCATGTTTTTATATGTCTCTGGGCCTTCTGTATGTCCTCTTTAGACTATTATCTATTTAGATCCTTTGCCCATTTTTTAAATTGGATTGTTTATCTTCCTTTTGTTAAGTTGTATGAGTTCTCTGTAAATTTTGGAGATTAAACCCTTATCTGAAATATCATTGGCAAATATGTTCTCCCATACAGTGGGCTTTCTTGTTTTGTTAAAGTTTTTTTTATTTTTCTGTACAGAGCTTTTTATTTGGATGTAGTCCCATTTGTTTATTTTCTCTTTAATCTCCATTGCTCTAGAGCTATGTCTATAAAGATATTGCTATGACATGTCTGCTATTTTGCTGCCTATGGAGTCTTGTAGGATTTTTATGGTTTCCTGTCTTACATTTAAGTCCCTTAGCCATTTTGAGTTTATTTTTGTGTAAGTTGGTATTCTAGTTTCATTTTTTTTCATGTATCTGACCAAATTTTCCAGCACCATTTATTGAAAAGACTGTCTTGACTTCATTGTATGCTTTTTAAATATATGGTTTGTATTACACAGAACAGGTTAAGTGGTCTTGAATATAATGAGAGGTTCTAAAACTCAGTTTGATGCTTACCCATTGTATCTCCACTTTGGAGTATTATTTGAAAGACTCCCTTATTTGTTCCAAATTTGTTATTCTATATCTTATTAATAGCTTTAATTTATTTAATTAAATAAATTAAATAAGTAGCTTTAATTTCTTTTTTTTTTTTAAGATGATACTCCCCTTTGGAAGATCCCATTACAAATATGCAACATCTCTATCTGATAACTTTCAAAACGGAGACCATCTCAAGGAATGTCCCACATGCCAAAAATCTCTTTCTGTGCTAAAATCACCTTAAATCTTTCACTGAAAAACATTTTTAAAAATCATACCTTCATCTTGCAGTAAAACATTTTACAACTTGCAGGTATTCCACTTCTATTGATCTTGTCATTCTCTCTTTTGCTGACTCTCTGGCAAATGTCTCACTTTTTGCTCTGAGCTACTTGAAATACTTTGCTTCATTTTTAAAATGTTTTAGATTTCATATCTATTTGTCAGAACATACTTCTTAAAATAGTGTGCTTATCAAAAATCTATTGTGATCCTTTCATTTCATGTTATTTAATATTCTCTATAGTAAAGAGTCTAAGTAATGGAAAGTTTTGAACAATAAATTCCCTGTTCACATTCTGGAAAGAAACTTTTCTTCTAGAATCTACTTAAGTGTTCACTCTATTTGCTCCTAAAGCAAAAGCAATTCTACAGTTTAGAAAGTTGATTTAAAAATAAATTAGAAGTAAAGAGTCAATGTTCACAATACAATCTACCGGGAATTTTCTTTGAATTATGTTAAATTTATAGATCAATTTTCCAAAGGTAACGTCTTTACAATGTTATCTTCAAACCCATGACTATAGTTATATTCCTAGTTAGCCTTTAATTTCTCCCAAGTGTGTTTTGTCGGGCTTTTGTATTGTGTTGTTTTCAGAGATCTTACACAATTTTAGGTAGTTTTGTTCCTAAGTATTTAATATCTTTATACTTTTGTAATTAGTATTGTTTTAAAATGTTTATTTTTAATTTATTCCTGGTGTTTCTGATGTCTTCAATATGTGTTTTCTTTTTGATCACTCATGTAAGATATTAATTGATTTTATTGAAGTTTGTAAAAATTCAACTTTAAAATTTGTGGATCTCTCCATTTCATGTTTATTTCCTACTTCCTAATACTTTTATTCCTCCATATAGTTTCGAACTTCTACATTTATTATGTTTTATTTTTTTGAATTTAAAAAAATATTTCTAAAGTTTTTAGCCTTCTTTCTTATATTTATTTAATTGTGCAATTCTATAATTTCCCTCTTTCAGATTGAGATACTGATCTGTACTTCTTATGCTTTGAGATACAAGAGAACATTATTTTTGTTTTGTAGATGAGACTTTTGTAGATATCACACAATTATAGTATTTTATATATAAAAGAAGCTGTTTAAATGTCTTGGAAGACCAAAATAATAACAAGGCATTTGAAAATCTGTTCTAGAGTATATCAGAGTACTTAAATTCTACTTAGTGCAACACAATACTTAGATTAGATGAGAAAGACAAAGGTGAATTTTTATCATGTTAATAAGATTCGCACAGCCCTGTGAAGAATGGAAGGGGTTTAAAAAACACTATTTATAATACTTACATATATATATATATATATATATATATATATATATATATATATTCATTTATTTAAAATATCACTTATGCATTACATGAGTATATTTAAAATATCCTAATTTTCCAATGATGAATAAATTAAGGTGTCAAGATAAGATTTAAGTGTCAAGATAAGATTAATAATATATTGCAATTGTTGGAAGTTGTTCAAATAAATAATTAACAGATGGTGAACTGTGAATCCACCATGCAAACTCTGTACTAAACAGACACAGCATATGAAATCTTATTTAATTCTGTAAGTGTCCTATGAGATGGAGAAAGGTGAATTTCTGACTCTCTCAAGAACACCACCGAGAAAATAAATGGAGCAATTGAGAATTTAATGTTCTATCTGTTTTGGGAACACAGCGTCTACCAACTTAGCTAAAATTTTCTTAAGATCAAGAACACGATATATTCTTCTTAGAGTATAAGCATTTACTTTACTATAATCTTCATCTTGTCCTTTTTAGAGTTTTAATTAGTTTGCAGACAATAGTAATACAGGCTTCCCAATATGGAAACTGAATTTGTTTTTAAATCATAGTGGAGCCTGAACATAAGAGGCTGTAATTATTAGATCAAACCATAAGGGGGAAAAAAAAGTTAGGTTTTTTGAGGTTACTCTTGCGGTAGGGGCTGAATCAATCTTGATTTTAAAGGTTTTGTTTCCATACTAAAAGTTTGGCACTAAATTCATACTCTATAAGAAATATTTTTTTCTTTCCATTCTTTAAATTGTGGGCTTTTATTTATTTACTAGGGGCCTGGTGCACGAAATTCATGCATGGGTGCGGGGGGAGTCCTCAGCCCAGCCTGCCCCTCTCACATATTGGGAGCTCTCAGTGGGTGTCCTACTGATGGCTAAGGCCCACTCCCTGCTCCCCTTGGGAAGTGGGCCTAAGCTGAAGTCTGGTCTCCCTTTGTGGGAGGCAACCAGGCTAATCAGGGGAAGCCACCAGCCCCATCACCCCACTGCTGCAGCTGCTGCCAGTCACCGCAGCCACCAAGGTGTTTTTTCATCAACACAGACTCAGTCCCTTCATCATGAAAAATGACAACTTACTTTAGGCATTTTCATGATGTGTCTTTCATAGGATATGACATTTCTTTCTTTTTTATTATCCTCACCTGAGGATATATTTCCATTGATTTTTAGAGAATGTGGAAGAGAAGGGAAAAACAGAGAGAAACATCAAAGTGAGAGGAACACTTTGATTGGTTGCCTCCTGCATGAGCCCTGACCTGGGCCCCAGCCAGGGAGGAACCTGCAATCTAGGTACATGCCCTTGCTCAGAATTGAACCCAGACCCTGCAGTCAGCAGGCTGAGGCATTATGCACTGAGCCAAACCAGCTAGGGCAGGATATGACATTTCTTAGCCTCCAGCATCAGACCTTCATTTTTTTTCTCCAGGAGTGTGGTGGAAAAACCCTAGATCACCTTTTGGGATTCTTATTACCCAAGTTACTAAGAATATTACCAGTGACATACAGGGAGCTTAGCCAATGAGCTGTAAGAAAAGGTGTTTCCTCTGTAGTTCACTCTGATCACCGGCTCCACCCCTGCCCCTCCAATCCCAGCTGCACCCCTGCCCAGGCCTGTAACCTCTGGCTGAGGATGCAGGCCTGGGCAGGGGACCTCTAGGTCCCTGCATTGCCAGTCCCACCAGTGCCCAGACCCTGTGATCACAAGCTCCTCTCTTGACCCTCTGATTGTTGGCTCTGCAGAACCCAGGCCCCTGCGATCTCCGTCCTTGCCCCTGCCCAGGCCTTATGTCTGGCTAGGGAACCCTCACACCCCTCTGCTCACCAGCTCCACTCTTGCCCATGCCTGAGCCCTCTGGCCTCTGGCCTGGGCAGGGGACCCCATCCCCCTCTGATGGCCTGTTCTGTCCCTTGGGCCCCCTGCCTCCCCCACCACCTGCCTGGCTAACAGGCCTGATCACTTCAGTGGCAGGGCTGAGCCAGACTGGGTGCCGCCATCTTGTGGCCATGGGGGAGGCCATATTTGTGACAGAGTGATGCCTAATTTGCATATTACTCTTTTATTATATAGAATGTGGTATGGGCACCTCCAACTGTGGCTATGGGGGTATCTATCTTGTGTCCATGGGTCAAGCCATCTTGTGGCCATAGGGGCGGCCATCTTTGTCACGGAGTGACACCTAATTTGCATATTACTCTTTTATTAGATAGGATATTATTGAGAAATGTTCATACAGTGAAATTTTCTTTCATGTAAATTTGACAGTGGTTCTTTTTAGAATAGGAAAATATTAAATAAATTGGAAACCCTTTTCAGGAATTAACAGAAAAAGCTTAGTATTCTCCATTTGAGTAACACTTTAAATGATCTGATTCTGGATAGAAAGAAATTACAACCACCACTCTCATAAAGATATTGCATTGGTATCGAGTTTTTTTCTAGTGCCTTATGCCTGGATCCTGACCTCAAATAACCATTACTTAGTCTGGGTTCTTTCTTTCATTTCTTGTTTGCTTAGTTGTATAATATTAGTCTGTGATTTCTTCTTCTTCTTCTTCTTCTTCTTCTTCTTCTTCTTCTTCTTCTTCTTCTTCTTCTTCTTCTTCTTCTTCTCCTTCTTCCTCTTCTTCTCCTTCTGTTAATTGTCTGTAATATTTTTTTTAATTTCTTTATTGATTGAGGTATTACATAGGTGACCTTATCCCCTCATTACCCCCCATCTTCCCCACTTCTTTTCCCCTTCCTTATTGTTGCTCACTTCCCTTATCTTTTTTAAAATATAAATTTATAAATGTCAGAGAGGAAGGGAGAGAGAGAGAGAGAGAGAAGTAGAAACATTAATGATGAGAGAGAAACATTGATCAATTTCTTCTAGCACTGGGGATGGAGCCTGCAACCTGGACATGTGCCATGACAGGGGATGGAACTACGACCTCCTTGTTCTACCACAACCACTGAGCCATGCTAGCTGAGCTGCTTCCCTTATCTTAAGAAATTTATTTCCACTTGGATGTGGCTATATTTATGTTTTGATGCCCTTTTCTGTCTCTCAAATTCCCATCAGCT
>PVJC01010122.1:0-44365 GCA_004026665.1 Murina feae
TGGCTGGAGGAAGATGGGCAGTAGGCAAGCTTGGGAGGCAGGCAGCACCCAGCCCTGGTCACAGCTCAAAAAAGAGAACAACATGCAGGGGAGGGCAAGAGTCTGAGAGATCAACATAGAGGGGGTGCCTGTTCCAAGCCTCCACGGTGTGCCTGGGGGCAGGCCCCCGGCAGGTAGACACACACAGGAGGACTGCTCCGAGGCTCAGATGCGGCTGGGGGCAGGTCCCCAGTGGTGACACACACACATACACACACACACACACACAAAAGGCTCCTGGCAGACTGGGGCCATCATAGACATCCACTGAGGGGTCCCAGACTGTGAGAGGGGGCAGGCCGGGCTGAGGGACTCCCTCCACCCCGAGTGCACAAATTTTTGTGCACCGGGCCCCTAGTACAAAATAATAGTGAATGTAAACTGTAATTGACAAAAAGTAAAAAAGGTAATATCCATTGACAATTTATGAAAAATATAAATAAGACACTTTGCATTTTATTTCTTGCCATTCATTGCCTCCATACCCAGTATATTAATTAACCAAGTATTTGAAACACATCTAGGGATATGTTTGATTTGAAATGAGATTTAATTGATTTTGAAGAACCTTCAGGCAATCTTTGAGTATTCAAACTTTCTATGGAATTGGGAAATTCTGGCCTATATCTGGGATAACCGGAAATCAGTGCATAATATTGTACTTAAGACTATTCTAAAATTCAAGGCAAGTGCTAGGATTTAGAAATGGGTCCCCCTAAAGGCGTATACCCTGAAAATATGCAGACAAAGCCAAATAGGTAGTATGTGAAATTAGGCATTTTTGGGCTCTTTTACCACTTGTTACACAGTTCCATTTCATAGATAACACTGTTCTTGACTGGTAAGCCGTTTGTGCCTCAGAGCCGTCCGGCTCAGCCAGCTCTAACACCATAAGGTGAAGTGTCAGTGGTAGGAAATAGTGCTCTATATTTGTCACAATGTACTCCCCCAGTCCCAAAGCCAGTGACGTTTGACATTCCAGAAAACATTCTCATGGCAGTGAGTTAAACTTCATGGAATGTCTTTTTCCAGTGGATGATGCAGTCATTCAGCAAGGGTTACCTTTTGTGGAAGAATGTGCTGTTCAAAATTAAGTCACGCAAAGGCTTAACATTTGTGTTCTTCTTTTTTTGAAGTAGACACTACCAATTGTATGCACTTTATTTAGATCAGAGAAAATACTGATAAATCAACACGGGTAGCTTATGAGGGTGATGCAGAAAGTTCCAGTTTTTCTTTTTTTTCCATTCGATTGGTCATCTGATAGATTGAGTTGATGCAGAACTGTGGTTTTATATGTAGAATGCTCAGTAGTTAGCGCATCATCAAATGGGGTCAGCATGCCTAGATGCTCAGAAAGCAGAGCATCTGGAAATAAGAGAAACTTCCAAGAACAATGGGAATTTCAGACTGATCTTCTTACTTCTCTCTGCCTTCACATCTGCTCACTGTTCCCTGCTCCTGTATTTCACATCTTTACCCCTCATTCAGTGTGGTCACATTTAACATCTGAAACTGCTCTAACTAGAGGAACTAAACTCTGAACCCCCATGCTCTTTACATATCTTTCCATGTCTTCCAATTTGGTGACTTGTGCCATTTCCTTGGGACATCTAATCCTTTACCAATAAATATTTTCTCAGCCTGAAAAACATCACTACAATGGGAAGAGAATCATGTCCTTTCCGTATGATCTTCCAACCAGTGAAACTTGTCACCCTTGGATGAGCACCTCCCACAGAAAGAGGCATCTTTCCTCAGGAATAATAAAATCTGGTCTCCTCTGTGGAAAAGCTTAGGCTCAATTGGGGAAAAAGGAGATGTGTAATACTTTAAACAATTAAAAAAAGATTAAAAAAGATTAAAACTACAAAACAAAACTACAGATATTTGCTTCTACTGCCCTTTCCCATCTTTTCATGCAGAAGCAATTGTTTTTTCCCCCACCTGAGGCTTGACTTCCTTACACAAGGAAGAGACACCCTAGTTATGAGTGTTTGCAGCTCAATTGGATGCTTTTGATCTGTGAGGGTGTGCATGGCCTGTTGTCACTTGTCTTGCCTGGTATAGAGAGTGAAGCAGCGGAGGATGAAGAGTCAGAGAGGAGTTATTTGCAGAGTCGACGAGAGCCCAGGCACCAGAATCTGAGGGCTGGCAATGCATGTAGGAGTTCCTTTTATGCAGAACCCAGTATATAGTAATTGTTTAATAATAAATTTTTATTGAGTCCCCAGCTTTTATCGGCAACTATTCTATGCCCCTCCTACTGTGGCTCTCACCTCACACTGAAATGGTTTCACTTCAATACCACGGAATGAAGCATTTTACAGTCTGACCTTCCCACCTTGCATGTTCAGTTTCTTTTATTATGAGAATTTTTTTAGCTTCACAGGATTTCTTGTGCACTGTCCTATCCATAGAATCCTCCTGTCATCACCACCTGTTCCATACTTAGCCCATTGTTCATTGCTCAGTAACATTCTGGGTATTTTTCATAAACTTGTATCTCTGTGTCATATCCATCTGATAAAACCCTAAATCCAGTGAACTTAAATATTCGTTTATTCCTTGTAACCGAGTGATGATGGAAGGAAGCTACTTAATTGGCTCTCAATTACACTTCAGCATTATAATTGTGCTTCTCTGGTTACTCTGCTCTTTCCCTCTCTGTGATGATACATCAGCAGGTCTCCGATCCTTTCAGTCTTCTAGTCTCATGTCTCCCAGCCCTACTCTCATTTGATAGCCTCACCTCTTCCTTCATCACAAAGCAGAAGGATCCAGTGAGAACTTTTACCACCAGCTGACATGGGGCTTGGCTTTGCATCATGTTCTGCCTGTGCTCTCATTCTTCACTTGGATGTTTGCATGTGCTGCCTTCATTTCCTTACCTGATACTTAGTCCTTGATCCACTTCAAACTGAATTCTGTCTACATTGTGATACCCGGGCCACATTCGCTGAGGTAAGGAAAGGCCACCTGTGGGCATTCTTTAGTGTGCATCTTACTCACTGGCTGACTCCTCTTCTGCCCTCTTTCAAATGTGGGTGGCCTTCAGACTCATCCTCAGCTCCAGTACTTCCCCCTACTCTACAGTATGAACTCTTTCTAAATGACCTCACATATGTGATGGCTTCAGTTATGGGTGACAGCAAATGACTCCCAAGTTTTGTCTACAGTTCACAGGCTTTCATATGGTCCCCAAGTTTCTACTCATTTGAAATTTCCTCTGGATTATCACAAAAACTCCTAAGACATCTAAATGTCATCCATGATGCCTTCCTTTCCCTTAGATTTCGACTCTCAACTGTCATGTTCAAGTCATTACCAACTGTAGTAGATTTTAACATCTAAATATTTCTTACTTTATTTCCTCCCATCTCTGTTGTCAGGGTTCTAATATTATATACCAGCATCTTTTTGAAAACTAAAAATGTTAACATCTTTATTATAACTGTAATACTTTAAACATTAAAGATAAAATTTTTAAAAAGTTAAGATAATTGTAGATTCACATGTATTGTAATAAATAATAGAGATAGATTCCGTGTACCGCTTATCCAGTTTGTGCCAATGGAAACATCTTGCAAAACTATAAAAAAACAACAAAAAACTATAGTATAATATCATGATCAGGATATCAACATTGATATATTCAAGATACATAACATTATCATCACCATAAGGATGCTTCCTATTGTCCCTTTAAAAAAATGATTTTTAGAGCAATTTTAGGTTCACAGAAAAATTGAACAAAAAGTACAGAAATTTACCATTATACCACTTTCCCCCACACATGTAAAGTCCCCCCCATTATCAACATCTACATACCCCTTATTCAGGAGTTGTATATTTGTTACAATTGATGAATCTATATTGACACATAATAATCATTCAAAGTCCATTGTTTATATTAGGGTTCACTCTTGGGATACATTATATTGGTTTGTACAAATGTAAAATGACATGAATCTATCATTATTGTGTTACACTGAGTATTTTCACTGCCCTAAAAACCCTCTGTGCTTTACCTATTTATCCTTCCTCCCCATCCTGCTCCAGCAACCACTGATATTTTTATTGTAAAATAGTTTTGCCTTTTCCAGAGTGTCATATAGTTGGGATCATACAACATACAGCTTTTTTAGATTGGCTTCTTTCACTTAGTAATATTCATTTAAGGTTCCTCCATGTCTTTTCATGGCTTGATAGCTCATTTCTTTTTAGTGCTGAGTAATATTCCATTGTCTGGATATATCACAGTTTATTCATTTCCCTGCTAAAAGGTATGCTCTTATCAAATGGTCACTTGGCCATACCCTTAATGTTTTTTTCTGACCATAATTTCTCATTTTTCACAACACACAGGATGTCCCAAAATGTATTACACACTTTAACAGCTGATAGCTCAATTTTGAAAATGAAATGTATTTTAATAAACACTGCCTTCATAACTATTCAAAGTTGTGTATACATTTTTGGGGACACCCTAGAGATAATTTTCAAATCCTTAGTTTCTGTTTTCTTTTTGCTTAATCATTTTACCGTTGAGTCATTTCTCTTTTTTCACATTGCACTATAAGCAGTCAGGAGGAGCCAAGTCGTACCTTCAACATATTGCTTAGAAAGAGCTCTAGCTAAACACCCAGTTTCATTACTAGGAAGTTCTGCCTTCCATGAAATACTAGCACAGGAACACAGTTCAGCCAAGTTTTCTGCCTTTGTAACAAGGCTCACCTTTCCTTCAGTTTCCAGTAACATATTCCTCATTTCCACACGAGACCTCATCGAAATGATCTTTACCGTCTATATTTCTACCAACATTCCATTCAGAACAACTCAGGTTATTTTTTAAGAAGACGAAGGCTCTCTTTTCTTTCCGAGATCTCACCAGAATTCCCCTTACTGGTTTGTTCATGGCAATGTAGACTTTTTATTTTGTACCTCAAAACTCGCCTAGTCTCTATGCATTACCCGGTTCTAAAGATGCTTCCGCATCTGTCCATACTTTTCACAGCAGCATCTCTCTTCTCAGTGCCATTTCTCAGGTTGCTGTAACAGAATAGCATAGACTGGGTGGCTTAAACAGCAAACATTTATTTCTTACAATTGTTGGGACCAGGAAGTTCAAGATCAGGGAACTGCAGACTTGGTGTCTGATGAAGACCTATTGCCTGGCTCATAGATGACTGTGTTCTTGCTCCTAATATCATCCCACTGGGGTTAGGATTTCAATATGTGATTTTTTTTTGGGGGGGGAGAGAGGGGTGGGGAACCAATAACATTTCAGTCTACAGCACAACGTAGTATTTTTTTTTTAGAAAGTTCTTATTAAAATATTTAGTAAACTAGATACTATACCAGGAAAAAAGATTCTCACTTACTCAAAAGGACATCACAAAATTTAGAAAATTTGGATAAAGGTGATACAGTATTGCATCAATGTTAATATCCTAACTTTGATGATCATACTTTGATTATATAAAAAATATGCTTGTTTGAGTGGAAATGCACAATGAAGAATTTAGGGACAAAGGGACATAATGTCTACAAATTACTCTCAAATGGTTCAGAAATAAAAACATACTTATTACTTTATGAAAAGCAAATGTGCTAAAAAGTTAACATTAGGCTAAAATAGGGTGAAAAAAAATAAAATATTTAGTAAACACTGTAGCAACAAAGGAGGGACCAAATAAGTATTTAAAGCACTCATAATCTTACCTTTATTTCTGTTGATTAGGTGCTCTTTAGTCTAATCATATTCTGGTGGCTTAGCTGTTCTTCACTTTCCTGTGATCATTAACTAGTTATCTCTGCTTAAGTTTTAAAAAATTTTATGTCAGTAGAGGTGTATTTCATGGTAGGTTTCAAGCTTAAGGAAGAAACAAGCATTTCATCATTAATTAAAAGGAAATAACCTCTCCTCCAAAAATGTAAACTTGTTGAACATGTTACTAATCTAAATTTTTGAAATCCTTTCCTTACGTTATACCTGGCAACACACATTATTACTTCACATAACTTTTGCATTCCCCAACTTCCTCTTCCTTTGCAAAAAGGAGAGCAAATATACTACCTGTGTGCCTTCATGGTTATCCATGGCTTGTTGAGATATCTTCGCTCAAAACCCATCGTTTCTCACTACAGCTGTATTTCAGATCCCTTTTGGTAGTTTAAGAAACACTGATGCCTTATATATAACTTTAACTTTTCTTTGCCCTGTGAACAGGGCAAATGAATGAGTAAAATAGTACATGTGATATCTTTTTAGTAGTATTTGTTACCAAATCAAGCAAAAATGTAAATAGGATAAAACTGTTATAGTGTTTTTCTTATAATCCATTTTAGCCACAATTCTACTACATGGAAGCAATCACTTGATTGATTCATTAACAATTTATAACCATTTATTAATTGACATTCTTCAGATATCATGTTAGTCTTAGTAGGAAGAATAAAGAAAAAATACAACCTACCAGCTCCACTCTACCAGTACGGTACCACTTTCTATGATAACGGTGGAAATGTTCTTCATCTACATTATTTAATACGACAGCCACTGGCCATGTGTGGCTATTGAATGATTGACATGTAGCTAGTGTGTCTGTGGAGTTGAACCATTAATTTAATTTTTCTTATTGACAGTTTTGTTGGGAAATAATTTACACACCATATAAGTTCATCCATTTAGGTATAGAATTCGATGGTTTTTAATGTATTCACAGAGTTGAACAGCCATTACCAAAATCAATATTAGTACTTTCCGTCACCTCAACAGGAAACCCAATGTTAATTAGCACTAGCTCCCCAAATTTTTACAACTTCCTTAGGTCTAGGTAGCCATTAATCTGTCTCCACAGATATGACTGATTTGGATTTTTCATGTAAATGGAATCACATATATAATCTTTTGTGACTAATTTAATTTTAGTTTATTTAAATTCATTCGCCACATGTGGCTAGTGGCTACCATAAGAAGCAACTGAACTAAAAGACTAAGTACAGATGCTTAAGAAATGCTGAAAGCTGAGGAGAAGATACTCCTTCAAGACAAAGTAAGAGATTGAAGATGAACCTAGATGGAGCTTAGAGCTGACAGGTTTCTGGAAGGTGGGATAATTAACAGTACTAAATAATAAAGAGGGGTCAGGGTAATTGGTGAAGCAGGGCAGGCAGGTGGCACTTTTATATCCTTTAGAGATGGAGGGAAGATCACTTGATAGGGACGACAGGATTGATGGGAATTTTGTTCTGTTGCTGTTAATATTTTTAGTGTGGGCATGAGCCTGTAAGTAGGCAGTAGACAAGGATCCAGTGGAAGTAAAGAAGTTCAAGGTGTTTGAGCCAGGTTCTGGAAGATGTTAGTTAAAGCAGCACAAAGGTCATTAGCGTGGGAGTAAGCCCTGCTAATAAGAAAGATGGAGCGCATGTTTCTCAGAGGTAGGAGTGAGAGAAGAAGAAGTAGGCAAAGATACAGAGCAATTTTTACATAGAAGAAAAGGAAACTAAAGGAATGTATTTACTTAAGGAAAGTGGGAAGAAATCTTTCTGAGGGTCAAGTTTGGTTCCTCCAAACTCTACTGTGTTCAAATGTGGGGAAGAAGGTGCTGAGAAGTTCTCCAGAGGGGCTAGGGTTATGGGACATGGGAATGTCGATTACTTATCGGCATTGCTATCTAAATGTCGGTCCCTCCAAAAAGGGACAGACATTTTCAGGCAGATAAGCCACAAGAAGTCCAGCATCCAGATATGTCCATTTTCACTTACTAAAGAGTGAAAACTGTGCACAAGTTTGCATCTGAGGTTTCCAAAGATGAAATGTAGCTGCATCAGCACATGCATCCACCCTCTTTCCCTTCCTTCTTTCCTTCCTTCTGCTTTCCTTTTTCCCATCTATTCATTTAGTTTGTAGAAAACAGTGTATCCTCTTGCTTTGCCCTGCAAGAAAAAGTGAAAACAAAACACAAAACTTTGGGAAAATTCAACATTATTTGTGTTGTAATGAATACAGAATTTCACATTATGAGCTGTAATTAAATTCCAGCATTTTCTTCATTTTCCGAAATTATTCCCCCCTCCCATTTTGTAACACTGGAAGAGCCAGAAAGTGCTTTGAAAATTCCAAATGAAAGCCACTATGCAAATATAAGTGGAAAATATACTAATTTGTTGATACTGATTTAATAACATTGCTTTAGAACAGCTTTTTATACAGAAGTTTTATAAATTAAAGCCAACTTTTGTGGTATTTGCAATATATAATATTATATATTTATGTGTGTGTATTTTTTATTTTAGGCTTTTAAAACCAAGGATGGCTATCTTGTAGTTGGAGCAGGAAATAACCAACAGTTTGCTACTGTGTGCAAGGTAACTTGTAATCTTTGGGGTGGGTGGATGATATATGCAACAACTCATTTAGTAAAAAGCCAGGAAGGTTTAATTTTGCCTAGAACGTGTTGCTAAGTATATAAGCAACTCAAGAACCTCCTGAGTTAGACCTAATTTAAAGTACGCCATTTTCATGCTTACAGATGCCAAGTATCGGGTCTGCATCAGCACTCTCACTGTTTTATTACTTTTTCTGAGATATCAGGCTGTATTTTGAAATGAAGAATGATAGTAACTTAAATTATTCTAAAATTTGACCTGTCTGCCAGTCCAAACAAAAGGAAACAAACAATAACAGTAACAAAATTAAAGGGATCTTCAACACTAGTTATTTTCCCCCCCCCCCTCCCTCCCTTCCTCCCTTTCTCCCTCCTTCCCTCCCTTCCTCCTCTTTTCTTCTTTTTCCTCCTTTCTTCCACAATGTGGGCCTAATTAGGCCCAAATATAATCTCCTACCAAATTTATTTTATTTATCACCAGAAAATTTTGTAAAAATTTGAAGTATTTTAATGATTACCTTTCTGTAAAATTTATGTTTTAAGATTCTAGCATACGGTTTTATAAAAAATGTTGTTCCTCAATAAGGCCTTAAAAAGTGGCCTTGGAATCATAAAATAATTTTATGTTGAAGATAGTCTTTTTTTATTAAAAAGTAGGGGCCCGGTGCACAAAAATTTGTGCACTCGGGGTTGTCCCTCAGCCCAGCCTGTGCCCTCTTGCAGTCTGGGACCCCTCCGGGGATGTCCACCTGCTGGCATGCCTGGACAGCCTGGGTGAGGGGCTGATGGCTGTTTGCAGGTTGGCCAAGCCCCCCCCCCAGTGGGGACCCTCACCCCATGGGGGTGTGGCCAGCCTGGGAGAGGGGCTTAGGGCTGTTTTCAGGCTACCCACAGCTCCGATTGACCCAAGGTCCCAGCGAGGCTGGCTGGAATCAGGTTTCTGGGGTTTATTTATTGTCTATAATTGAAACTTTGTTACCTTGAGCTGAGGCCTAGGCAGGCAATGGAAGCCTCCTGTTTGCTTCAGCTCTGTGGCTTTTATAATTGAAACATTGTTGCTTGAGCAGAGGCCCACTGGCTTAGGCAGGCATTTGCAATGGAAGCCTCCTGCTTGTTCCAGCTCCGTGGCTGCCAGCCGCCATCTTGGCTGGATTAATTTTCATACAGCCACTCTGATTGGCTGGTGGGCGGGGCTTGGGTATCTCAGAGTGGTGATCAATTTGCATATTACTCTTTTATTAGATTAGATATATTTTTATTGATTTTAAAGAGGAAGGAAGAGGGAGAGAGAGATAGAAACATGAATGATGAGAGAGAATTATCAATTGGCTGCCATGCCCTGACCAGGAATCAAACCATGACCTCTGGTTTATAAGTCAGTGCTCAACCACTGAGCCACACCAGCTGGGCTGAAAATACTCTTATTTTTTAGCAATGCTTAGGCTTTAAAAAAAATTTGATGTTTTGCATTTATCTAGGCTCTCTTTGATTTTTTGTTTTTTTTTAACTTAAGGCTTTAGGTTTCAGTTTACTTTATCCAGTTGTAATGCCATAAATATAATCTAGTTCTTTAAAACAAAATGTGTGTGTTTTTTCCTTGCATATATGCAAAGGCCTCAATTACTGAGGATCTTTCTCCTGATTGGGACTTTTTTTTTCTTTATACTATCTATACTGCAATGAGCTTTCAGTTTTATTAAAGATGCCTATGAGTTCCTTATAGGAACCTTATTTATTGTGGTTAACTTATTATGTACAAAACTTATTTATTACTGTGCCTCTTTCGAATGAGAGATTAACAAGCAGAGCTAAAAACCACAGCAAAGGGGTGGGAAGTACCACAGAGAAGGTGACAAATGGAGATAGTTCTGATTGGAGAAAGGGCTGGAACATCTGAGGTGGGGAAGAGGGGGGCTTTTATAATGCTTTCTCTGAATAAGTGTAGAGAAAATTGATTCATACATTTGATCTGGGATCAAAGAATCTTTATTGTGAACGGTCAATGTTAAAAATATGAAACATACGGAAGCTGTTGCCTATGAAGTCATTTGTGTACTCTAGTTCCAGAGATGTAAAAGCCAGTTCATTGCTATAAATGAGTACAGATTGTCTTCCTGGGCCATATGTTTTGGAGTTTTCTCTCTCCAGAAAAGGTGGGGGAGGAAAGGAGAGAAATTACTGGTTGACATATTCTTTACTGTTGAAAATAACTGTACTGAATTCTTTTTATTTTTGATTCATTATCGCTGATTAATTTGAAACTTTTGAACTTCCTCATAAATATCCATAAGAACATTTATTGGAGAAGATTTTTATTTCAAAGCAGGATATTTGCCATAAATTATAGTACTAAAATATGAGTTATTGTTGAGTGTTATGACACATTGTTTTAAAAAAAGACTATCAGAGGGCTTTGGGGAATGGCATACTGACCTTGTTTTTCCATATGTGAATTAGGAATGTTAATTTCTATTTTGAGCCATTAAGACAGTATCAATAAAATTCTGAGATCTTCAGAAAAAAATTATATATAAGATTTTAATGTTATTTACATCATTTACTAAGCATATTGAACAAACATTGCAATCTGATTGGATTTTTCAATCTTCCTAATTATATCCTTACATGTAAACTTTTTTAAAAACCCCTTTCACCTAAGAAGTATCACTTGTGTCCTTATTTACTTTATTATTTAAAGATGCCTATGGACTTTTTTTTTCTTTTTTTTAGAGGGAGAGGAAGGAAGAGGGAGTGAGAGAGAAAGAAACATCGCTATGGGAGAGAAACATCAATTTGTTGCCTCCCGTATATGCTCCAAACAGGGATCAAACCTGCAGCCTGGGTATGTGCTTTGACGGGAAATCAAACCTGTGACCCTTTGGTGCATGGAGTGATGCTCCAACCAACTGAGCCACACTGGCCAGGACACCTATGTCCTTATTTTGATGCAAGATCCTCCCTCCCCCTTTCAACTGCAGTGGGTGGGTTTCTTCTAAGTATTTTTTTATTTGTTCTTTTACTAGATCCACTTTGAAATATATGGCCACTCTACTTCCCTACCTCCTGGGGAGAAATGTAGCAGTATTGTCTGCCACAAATGAGTAGAATTCACTTAGGCCTAATCTCTTCCCAAAATAAAATTTGATATACTGCTCAACTAACACTTCTTGGGGAGGTTCCTGCTAGGGAGCTCTTATTGTCAGGGATTAGAGTGAGGGCAAGAACATTGGGTTCAAAGCTTGGAGTTGAGAATATCTTCCTGCATATAAAGTGAACCTCTGCTTTATAAAAAAATCTTACTTTATGGCCCTTAACATGATACAGAAGAGTAGGGAATGTGAGCATATGTAAGATATTTCAAGCTGATTGATGCCAACTCTAATGGGTATTTCTATTTGAAGTATATTGACATCCTTTTAAAAGTTATTTGGACTTAAAGTTTCTTTTATTGGAGGCAATATGCATTGGCTCCCAACTTCAGCATGCAAAGCAAATGTCCATTCCCAAAGATTTTGACTTAGTATGTTTGAGATGGTGAACAGGAAGGGGTCACTGAAGGGCTCACACACAGACTTGTCCAACCTTGGCACAGTGAAAAAAGCCGGTTTTAAAGGGCACCTACATATATGGCAAGTAAATTCATTTACTAACCCTAGAGCATTTGCCAAACATGTGGGTAACTGTGGGAACTCTCTCTGATGTCAGAGACACAGAAGAGCACCATTTGTTTTGCTGCCACTCCACCTTGATTTCATGAGCACAAACACAATCCAGAAGTTCTAGGCTGCTGGCCAAGGCCATCCCTGTGTGCCTCAGACCCCATGCCCACACCAGCTCTGTGGCTGGCCCCTGGACTCCCCATGGTGCATGTCCCCTTTAACTACCGCTCAAGCCACGTGCAGTGCAGTTTGTCCCATGGACTTACCGAAGCCTCAGCCTGCTCCAACTACAGCTCTACCTGACCTGCCAAAGTAGCCTTGTCTCTGCTTGCCTGCTGAGACTGTTTGTGACCTGTGCCGGCTCCAACTAAAGACCCAGCCAGCCTGTCAGGGCAGCTTAGATGAGGCTTGCCTCTGGGTCTCTCTATTGCCCTCACTTTCTCCAGCTCCAGCTCCAACTGGCCTGTGAGACACCTGGTGCATGGAGTTTACCAAGGGTACGTTCCTACGTAAGGCCACTTCTTATCAGAAGTTGCTGTTTTGTCTAATTCAAAGAAACATAGCCTAAATGAGAAGACAGAGAAACATGTTCCAAATGAAAGAACAGGACAAAAACCCAGAAGAAGGACTAAATCAAATGGAGATAAGCAATCTACCAAGTAAAGAGTTCAAAACATCTGATCTAATACAAGAGTAATATTGAAATTGACATTTCTACGAGACACCTAAGCCATGCCCACCAGCCAATCAGAGTGGCTGTATGCAAATTAACCCAGCCAAGATGGAGGCCAGCAGTCACGGAGCTAGAGTAAACAGAGGCTTCCGTTGCACCAGGTTTAACTGTCTGCCGCCAGCTGGGCTTCTCCAGGATCAGGCAACAGCATAGTTGCAACATTGTTGCCATTATAGAAGCTCATAGCTGAAACAAACAGCAGGCCTCCATTGCACCAGCGATGGAGGAAACTGTCTGCCTAGAGTCTACTAAGGCAACATTCTTTCAATTATAGAGGCCACGGAGCTGAAGTAGACAGGAGGCTTCATTACCTGCCTGGGCCTTGGCTTAAAGGAATAGTATCAATTATAGAAGATAAATAAATCCCAGAAACCTGCTTCCAGCCAGCCTTGCTGGGACATTGGGTCAATGGGAGCTGGGGGCAGCCTGAAAGCCTGAAAACAGCCCTCAGGCCCGCACCCCAGCTGACCACACCCCAATGGGGTGAGGGTCCACACTAGGGGGGTTGGCTAGCCTACAAACAGCCATCAGCCCCTCACCCAGGCTGGCCAGGCATGCCAGTAGGTGGACATCCCCAGAGGGGTCCCAGACTGCGAGAGGGCACAGGCCGGGCGGAGGGACCTCCTGAGTGCACAAATTTTTGTGCACCAGGCCCCTAGTTGATTATAAAAATACTCAACAAACTTAGGAAAAGAATAGATGAACTTATTGAGTACTTCAACAAATAGAAAGAAAATAAAGGAAAAGACCAATAAGGACTGAAGAATATACTAATTGAAATGAAAAACACACTAGAGCAGTGGTTTTCAATCTTCCGGCCCTTTAAATACAGTTCCTCATGTTGTGACCCAACCATAAAATTATTTTCGTTGCTACTTCATAACTGTAATGTTGCTACTGTTATGAATCATAATGTAAATATCTGATATGCAGGATGGTCTTAGTCGACTCCTATGAAAGGGTCATTCAACCAGCAAAGGGATCGTGACCTACAGGTTGAGAACTGCTGCACTGTAGGTAATCAATAGATTAGATTCCACATATAAGTGAGATCATGTGATACATTTATTTCTCTGACTGGCTTATTTCACTGAACATAATATTCTCCAGGACACTCCATGTGATCTCAAAGGGTGAGCAATCTTCCTTTTTTTTTTTTTTTACAGCTGCACAGTATTCCATTGTGTATCACAGTTTTTTAATCCATTCATCTTCATGATCTCACTTATATATGGAATCTAACAAAAAAAATAAACTGATGAACAAAATAGATCCAGAGACACTGAAGCATGCAACAGACTGATTTATTTCTGAGGGAGGGGAGGCAGGAAGAGATTAACCAATGAATTTATATGCATAACCCATGAACAGACACTAGTGTGGGGAAGGCCTGGGGAGAGGGTAAGAGAAGGGTAAAGAAGGGTATACGATGGGAAGACATCTTACACAAAAGATAAATTGTAAAAAAATAGTAGATTAGATGACGCATAAGACTGAATCAGTAACCTGGAAAACAAGGTAGTAGAAATCACACAATCAGAAGATCAAAAATTAAAAAAAAAAGAAAAGAGATAGTTTATGGGACCTTAGGGATAATATCAAAGAAACATTTAAACATTTACGTCATAGGGATACCAAAAATGGAAGAGAGAAAGGCACAGAAAAACTTAAGTGAAGCGATAATGTCTGAAAACTCTCCTAACCTGGAGTAGGACTAAACATTCAAGTCTAGGAAGCACAGAGAGTTCCAAACAAGGTGAACCAAAAGAGGTCCACATCAAGACACAGCATAATTAAAATGACAAAATTTAAAGATAAAGAATCTGAAAGATAATTTTCTACAGTGATGTATTTGAATTCTTTTGTCTTTATTTTTGTGTATCTATTATAGGTTTTGGTTTGTTGTTACCATGAGATTCATATATAATAAGCTATATTTATAACAGTATATTTTAAGTTTTAAAAATCAGTTTTAAGTCTAAGTTTAATCAGTATTAAGTTTTAATATTTAAAAATCAGTTTCATTTTATACACAGTGAATTATAAGAGAAATTAAGAAAAATTTCATTTACAATTGCATTAAAAATAATGAAATACCTAGAAATAAATTTAACCAGAGAGTAAAAGACATATATTCTAAAAGCTATAAGACACTGAAGAAAGAAATAAAAAAAGACATAAATAAATGGAATATACCATGCTATTGGATTAGAAAAATTAATATTGCTAAAATGTCTATTCTACCTAAAACAAGTACCAGATTCAATGAAATCTCTATCCAAATGCCAATGGCAGTTTTCACAAAAACAGAAACAAATAATTCTAACATGTATATGAAACCACAAAATACTCTGAATAGCCAAAGCAATCTTGAAAAAAACGAACTAAGTTGAAGATATCATGTACCTTGATTTCAAACTATATTATAAAGCTATGAGGGGCCTGGTGCACAAAAATTTGTGCACTCAGAGGGGTCCCTCAGCCCAGCCTGTGCCCTCTTGCATTCTGGGACCCCCTCGGGGGATGTCCACCTGCTGGTATGCCTAGTCAGCCTGGGTGAGGAGCTGATGGCTGTTTGCAGGCTGGCCAAGCCCCCCAGTGGGGACCCTCACCTCATGGGGGAGTGGCCAGCCTGGGTGAGGGGCTGAGGGCTGTTTTCAGGCTGCCCACAGCTCTCATTGACCCAACGTCCCACTGAGGCTGGCTGGAATCATGTTTCTGGGGTTTATTTATCTTCTATAATTGAAACTTTATTACTTTGAGAGGTGGCCTAGGCAGGCACGAAGCCTCCTGTTTGCTTCAGCTCCTTGGCTTCTATAATTGAAACATTGTTTCCTTGAGCTGAGGCCCAGCCAGTTTACTCCTGGTGCAACGGAAGCCTCCTGTTTGCTCTAGCTCCATGGCTGCTGGCTGCCATCTTGGCTGGGTTAATTTGCATACAGCTGCTCTGGTTGGCTGGTGGCCGGGCTTGGCTGGTGAGTGTGGCTTATGTGTCTCAGAGTGATGGTTAATTTGCATATTACTCTTTTATTAGATTAGATAGTAATGAAAATAGTAAGGTTCTGAAATAAAGCCAGACATATAGATCAATGGAACATAATAAAGAGCCTGAAATAAACCAACATGTTTATTTCATGAAATAAACCAATATGGTCAATTAATTTATGACAAATGATGCAGAAATATACAATGAGGAAAAGATAGTCTCTTCAAAATATGTGTTGATATAATTGGACAGACACATCCCAAAACCATGAAACTAGGCCACTTTTTTTTTTTACATATATACAAAAATAAACTTAGAATGGATTAAATACTTGAATGTCAGACCTAAACCATAAAATTCATAACAGAAAATATAGGCAGTATACTCTTTGACTTAGCAATCTTTTATTTTGGATATGGATTCTTAGGTAAAGAAAAGAAAATTAAAAAAAGCAAATGGGATTACATCAAACTAATGAACTTTTGAACAGTGAAGGACAGTGTCAACAAAATGAAAAGGCAACCTACTGCATGGCAGAAGTTGTTTGCAAATGATATAACTGATAAGGGGTTAATAGCCTAAACATATATAGATTTCATATCACTCAACATAAAACAAGCAAACAAAATAGAAATAGACTCATGGATACAGAGAGCAGACTGACAGTATCAGAAGGGAAGTGGTTGGGAGACTGGGAGAGATTAAGAAGTACAAACTGGTAGTTAAAGAAAAGTCAAGGAGATGTAGATTACTGCATAGGAACAGAGTCAATAATATTGTAATCACTGTATATGGGGCCAGGTGGGTACTTGAAACTTGGGGGACCACTCTGCAAAGTATGTAATTTTCTAACCATTATGTTGAACTTCTGAGACAGAATAATATTGAATGTAAACTATAATTGAAAAGTAAGTAAACAAACAAATAAATAAAATGGAGAGAGAAGTGAAAAAGATTCCTCAGAGTAAAGGGAGCATCTCAATGGTATAACTTCTCTTTTAAATGTTTCACTTTTTTATTTCCTGTAATAATGATAAAGTCCACATTACTCTCCCACATTTTACAAAGCTACAGCACACACAGTGCTCTTTCTAAAAACCTCAGTCACCACACCTGATCCAAGAATTGGCCTCAATGCTTGTGAAGGAATACAAATCTTATCTTCCTCCCTTAGAGTGAATGAGTTATTTCATGATGAAAGCTTAGGGTGTGGGGAGGGGGCAGGCTAGAAGGATTCAATGAGGGAAAAATGGGTATATCTGTATAACTTTAAACAATAAGGATAAATTTAAAAAAAGCAAGTGCCTTCATTAAATCACAGCTTAAATTTATAAATCTGGCCTCACTGAGTATATACTTTAGCTACATATAACACTACTCTGTGGCTGCACTCAAGGGTAACTGGGTTGCCTCATGTGTCCATATTTGAGTTATTGGACCTCTTTTCTTTTTGGAAGTGTTAAACAGTGAGCAAAAGTAATGTTTCTAGAGAAACTGTGTTATGATCATACTCATTCTAATTATTCTTTAGGTGCTTTAAAGAGTGCTGCTTCAGAAAAAAATGAAACAATGTAAATGAAAGTGCTTTATCTATTAAGCACTAAACAAATGCCATGTACTCCAACTAGGTACTGTTTTCCCTAAAAGAAATAATAAAGCATTTGTTTGTTCAAAAAAGAATGGTAAAGAGGGAGGAAGAATGCTTTCACCTTCATTTTTAAAAAATAAATCTTTATTGTTCAGATTATTACAGATGTTCCTCTTTTTTATTCATCCCCATAGCTCCCCTCACCTGGTTCCCATCACACCCCATGCCCTTACCCCCGCCACTGCCCTCATCCATAGGTGTAATATTTTTGTCCAGTCTCTTCCTGTACTCCTCACAACCCCTTCCCCCTGAGTATTGTCAGTCCACTCCTTTTCTATGCCCCTGCTTCTATTATATTCACCGGTTTATTCTGTTCATCAGATTTTTTATTGACTTAATTGTTAGATTCACTTGTTGATAGATATGTATTTGTTGTTGCTTTGTTGTTCATAATTTTTATCTTTACCTTTTTCTTCTTCTTCCTCTTTTTAAAGAATACCCTTCAGCATTTCATATAATCCTGGTTTGGTGGTGATGAACTCCTTTAGCTTTTTCTTGTCTGTGAAGCTCTTTATCTGACCATCAATTCTACATGATAGCTTTGCTGGGTAGAGTAGTCTTGGTTGTAGGTTCTTGCTATTCATCACTTTGAATATTTCTTGCCATTCCCTCTGGCCTGCAAAGTTTCTGTTTAGAAATCAGCTGAAAGTCCTATGGGTACTCCCATATAGGTAACTAACTGTTTTTCTCTTGCTGCTGTTAAGATTCTCTCTTTGTATTTTGCCCTTGGCATTTTAATTATGATGTGTCTTGGTGTAGTCCTCTTTGGATTCCTTTTATTTGGGGTTCTCTTCGCTTCCTGGACTTGCAAGTGGTAGGTGTCCTATTAGGCCCAGTGGCTTAGCCTCCCCAATCACCTGAGGTGGAAACTCTTGGTGTATGCCTTTGTAGGCTGGGTGCAGTCTTGTTGTAGTTAAGCCTTGATTACTGTTGGTATCACTGGGAGGAAATGACCTCGAGTCCAGTTGACTGCGAGGACCCGCTGTGTCTATAGTGGAAGAGCTACTGTGCAGGAGACGCCCTTATGGGGCAGGACTTGCTACAGTGAGGCTTTGGTGCTCACTGAGTCTGCCTCTTGAGTGTGTCCCTATGGATGTGAGGAGTTGAAATCTGGTATCTGACCACTGGTTACACTGGTTCTTGGATCTCCAAGGAAGTGCAAAGTCAGCTTCTGTGTGAGTCTACCCAGCAGGAGCTACAGTGAGATCTGCAGATTTCTCCTCTTTGTTTGGGTTTTGGAACTTTTGGAGCTCTCTGACCCAGCTGCAGTTTGTTAGGTTAGAGACAATTCATTAGCACTGCTGAGCACAGCTTGGGTGGGGTTGTAAATTGGGTGGGTCGGCGACTCAGAGAATCACAAGGGCGGAGCAAACAGTGATGGCTGTACGTCAGCCGTCTCTGCATATGGGTGTCTCTGCGTCCCTGAGTCTCTGAGTCCTGCACTCCCACAGTAACAATAATCAGTGCGAGCAGCTCTGTGAGAAAGCTATGCTTGCTTTCAGACCCGATGCCAGACAGCCTAGTTCTCCCCATAAGAGCCTCGGTCCCCAGAGTCTCACCAGAGATGAGTTCAATGTAGTTGGGAGCTTGCATTTTCCTTCTGATTGAAAAAAATTGTGCACTCAGGTGCTGCCGTTTTGTGCACCTCCATACCTCTGTTCTTGGTGCCTCTGCACCTTCTACCCAATCTCAATGCGCTTTTTTCTTTTCTGTTGTAGAACTTTTACTCAGTAAGCTTTCACCTGGTTCTGGATGTTGGCTGTTTTGCCTTTTAGTTGTAGTTTTAATGTGGTTGTGGGGGCAGCATGTACAGGTATATATCTTATGCCACCATCTTGGTTCCCTTACCCTTCTTTTTAAAAGGATATTTCTATTGGGTATAGAATTCTGGCTTGACAGTTCTTTCAATCCTTTAAGCACATTAGGCCATTTCGCTGTGGGCTATGTAGTTTCTAACAAAAAATCTGCAGTCAGTTGAGTCAGTATTCTGCTATAGGTAATGCATCATTTTTCTTGGGGTAGTTTCAACATTTTTATCTTTGTCATTAGTTTTCACCAATAAGATTTTGATGTATTTGAGCATGGATATAGTGAGGTTTATTCTATTTGAGGTTCTATGAAATTATTAAATCAGTAGGTTTTTAATTTTTACCAAATTTGGGAAGTTTTCAGCATATACTCTTTCTCCTCCCCTTCTGGGAGTACAATAACCTAAATATTAGACTTTTTGCTATTGTCATACTTGTGCTTGAAGATGTGTTCTTTCACTTTTGGGGGAGGGGACTATTTTTCCTCTTTCTGTGGTTCAGATTGAATAATTTTCAGTTATCTATTTTCAGTTTTTTGACTGTTTCTCTGTCATCTCCATTGTGCTATTGAGCTCACTTAGTGAAGTGTTTCTTTTCTTATTTGGCTGTATTTTTTAGTTCTAAAATGTCCATTTGGTTCTTCATGTCTTCTATTTCTTTGCTGAACATTTCTGCTTTTCCATTTAGTTCTTTTAATATATGTTTTTAATTATAGTTAACATACAATAGTATTAGTTTTAGGTGAACAACATAGTAATTCAATGTTTATGTACCTTACAAAGTGGTCACCATAATAAGTCTAGTAATCACCTGTCACTATACATAGTTATTACAACATTATTGATTATATTCCCTATGCTATATATTACATCCCCATGAATTGTTTAGTTTATAACTGGACATTTGTACTTTCCCCTTTATTGCCCCTCACCCCCCAGTCACCTTACTGCTAACAACCATCAGTTCTATCCAGGAGTTTGCCTCTTCTTCATTTATTTGTTTTGTATTTTTAATTCCTCATAAAAAAAGAAATCATAACATATTTGCTTTCTCTGTCAGACTTATTCCACCTAAAAAATGTTTTCTGTTCCATTGTTCTATATGATCCAAACTTTTCTCCATAGTGATTGCATCAATGTGTATTTTCACCAACAGTGCACTAAGGTTTCCTTTTCCCTGCATCCTTCCCAACACTTGTTGTTTGTTAATTTATGGATGGTAGTCATCTGACCAGTGTGAGGTGGTATCTCATTGCAGTTTTGTTTTGCATTTCTCTGAGGATTAATGATGTTAAGCAACTTTTTATATGTCTGTTGGCCATCTGTATATGCTCTTTGAAGAAGTATCTATTCAGGTCTTCTGAGGATTTTTTCCCCCCACTTTTAAAAAAAATTTATTTTAGAGAGGAAGAAAGAGGGAGAGAGATAGAAACATCAATGAATCAATGATAAGAGAGAATTGTTGATCAGCTTCATCCCACACACCCCCTACTGGGGGATCAAGCCCACAACACAGGCATGTGCCCTGACCTGGAATGGAACCTTACCTTTCTGGTTCATAGGTCGACTGTCAATCACTGAGCCACACTGGCCGGGGTCTGCCCACCTTTTTATTAGGTTGTTTGTCTGAGTTCTTTATGGATTTTGGATATTAACCCCTTATCAGATGTATCACTGGTGAATATCATCTCTTCCTCATTAGATTGTCTTTTCGTTTTGTTGATTTTTTTCCTTTGCTGTGAAAAAACTTTTTAGTTTGGTGTATTTCCATTTGTTTATTTTTCCTTTTTTCCCCCTTGCCCAAGCATATATATCAGAGAAAATATTGCTAAAAAAAAAAAATGGAGACCTATCTATCACTTGTTGTAATACTTTAAGCAATAAAAAAAAAAAAGAAGTGTCCAAGATTTTACTACCTATGTTTTATGGTTTTATAGATTTCAAGTCTTAAAGTGAAGTCATTAATATATTTTGAGTTTATTTTTATATATGATGTAGTTTCAATTTTTTGCATGTATTTGTCCAGTTTTTCAAACACTGTTTATTGACTAGACTGTATTTTTCCCATTGTCAGTTCTTGCCTCCTTTATAAAAATGTAATTGATCCTATAGGTGTGGTTTTATTTATGGGGCCCTCTATTCTGCCCCATTGGTCTATATGTCTTTTTTATGCCAGTGCCATGCTGTTTTGATTACTGTAACCTTGTAGTATGGTATGATATCAGGTTGATATGTATTTTGTATCCTGCTGCTTTACTGAATTAATTTATCAGTTCTAGTAGGTTTTTTGGTGGTATCTTTAGGGTTCTTTTTATATAGTTTCTGCAAATAATGACAGTTTTACTTGTTTCTTTCCAATTTGGATGCCTTTTATTTTTTCTTCTTGTCTGATTGCTGTGGCTAGGAGTTCTAGTTTTATGTGGAATAGGAATGGTGAAAGTGGACATTTCTGTCTTGTTCCTGATCTTGAGGGAAACGATTTTTGTTTTTCCCCATTGACTATGAAGTTGGCTGTGGATTTATCATTTATGGGCTTTATGTTGCAAAGCCCCTCTATTCCCACTTTCCTGAGAGTTAATATTATAAATGGATTTTGTAAAATGCTTTTCTGCATCTATTAATGTAACCATATGATTTGTATCTTTTGTTTTGTTCGTGTGGTATAACATATTAATTGATTTCTTGACAGTATACCAACTTTGCATCCATTCCAGGATCATGGTGTATGATATTTTTAATATATTGCTGAAGTCAGGTTGCTAATATTTTGTTGAGGATTTTTGCTTCAATATTCAAGAGGGATATTGTGAATATTGATGCAAAATATTTTTTTTCTTTGTAGTGTCTTTATCTGGTTTTGGAATTAGGGTAATGCTGGTGTCTTGAGCTTGTGTGTCTTCCCTATTCTTGAATTTTTTAAAATAGTTTGAGTTATTTCTCTCTCTTTTGTAAGATGACTAATGGATTGATTTTATTTATACTGTGGGAAACAAATAAAACCATTAAATATTTATATTTAAAGCAAATACATTAATAGATGTAGTGAAGCTTTCTGTAGGCTACATGCCCCGATCCTAGTCTATAAATGCTCCTGACTTTCCAACCCAACTGCCAAACTGTGCCTCCACATACTGTTTTTAAAACATCCATTCCAAGCCCACTGGTACTTCTATTACAATCTTGTTAAGATTGCAGGATAGTGAATGGAACTTGGCAGATAGATGTTTCATTTATGGAGGAGGAGCAAAAGAGGAAGTATAAAAGCATTTTTATTTGTTATTCCTTCAGGGAGAGATATTAAAAAAAATAGTGGTACTCATATTAGAAGAATATCTTTGAATTTGACATTATTTTAATGGTGAGCATTTAGGGCAGATGTGTGTGTGTTTTGCTTTTATTTTAGCATCTTGTACAACATCATAGATAAGACTAGCAGGGCAGATAATATTTAGTTACATGTGGAACCAATAAGTAAATGTATCTACAAGATGTATGTTGATTAGAGGATTTCTATAAGTGCAGACAGCCACAGCATCATGCATCCTAATGGCAAGATTCTTCCCTCTAGTTTCCTTTGTTGCTCTACATCCCTTCTTAAGAAAAGGATAAAGACCAGTAAGGAATGGTCTTGGGGCGGGAATGGTAGGCCTTGAACACTAGTACCCACAGGCAAGTACGAGAAAAACTTGTGAGTTATACATTAAAATTATTTTTCTCTTTTAGATCTTGAATTTGCCTGAACTGATTGACGACTGCAAGTATAAAAATAATCACCTTCGGGTACAGAATAGAAAAGAGCTTATTAAAATATTATCTGCACGGTAAGCTTTGATCTATTTGTACATTCAAGAATTATGACATTAGCATTTATCTGGTGTTTTGTGGGGTTGTTTTTTAGGCGTACTTAGATTAAGTTGAATATTTTTTTCATCTCACAAAATTAGTTAATGCGAAGGTATTTTAAAACTAAGTGTTTTCTTTATTTGAATGCATTTGAAAGCGTTTTAATTGTCTTCTTAAGAACTGAGTCTTAACAGTGCTATAAAGAAGAAAGTCACAATGTATTGATTGTCTGTGGCATGTTCTTTGGGGTTAGAACATCATGAATACCAACATCAACAACAATAATAATTTAACATTAGTTTTTCCCTTTACTTTCTTAAACACTCTACATATCTGATCTCTCTTAACCTTTACAACCATCCTGTGAGGTCAGCTTTATTATTCCCCTTCTTATGGACAAGGAAACTGAGAAAATAGAGGTTAAGTCAGGAGTTTGTTGGCTTTTCTGACCCTCTTCAGTGAAGTTTGTAATGATGTTTTGAAAATGTCATATTGAGCTGTGGTCATAAGCATTGATGTTGATTAGAGTATATGATTTCCCAATTATTCCATTCACATCAGGCTATGCTTCTGTTAAAACCTGTACCAATTTGTCAAGTTTGCCTCAGGAGACTGTAGTAATTCTTAATTTTTAAAATCAGTTTGACTTGTTTATTTCTACGTTTCTAAATATATAAAATAGACTTTATGGTTTTTGCAGAATTAGATGCCCACTTGAGCTATTCTTCATGTATGGAACATCGGCTCTCATTATGCCAATAAATTATGTACTGTTGTTGAAATACCATATCTTGTGTTTTGAAAAGGCACTTGTATTTCTATGTAGTATATATCAAAGTTTGAGAAATTGAAATTTTACTAAATACAATATTTATGTCTGTCTCCTTTATATCTGGGGCTTTCTACATGAGTCAACATTTGTTACCTATCTGCTCTCTCCTAGAGTTTAAGCCCTTCCCCACTCTGCCTGTATCTCCTCCATGTGCCAAAGCTTTTGCAGTCAGTGGGGCTCTGTGTGTGGGACTGATATGCAGAGAACGGGAATTGAGAACTGTGCTCCCTTTTCTTAGTCATTAGTTAAATATAACTCTGATTCTACTGCAAAGCCTAAGAGCCCTCAATCATTAACCTTTCTCCACATGAGAACCAGCCAGTTATTTCTGTTTTTGGCTTCTTTGCCTCTCAAGCAGTTTTTAATTCATTTAATTCATTGATATGACTTTTTTCTTTCACACCATGGTTACCAAGTTTCAATAATAGGCTCTTGTGAGAACCTTATAAAAGCTCTTTGATAGTCTAAATAAATCATATCTATTCTGTGAGAAGAGTAGACCCAAGAAAAATTTAAAACCCAGGCAGATACAAGTGTCATCTTGCTATTTAGTTGCCAGCAAGTTCATAACTTTAAGAACCTCGAAGTTAAGTCATTGGTTTCCTAAGTCCTAAAACTTGTATTCCTTCCTAAATTCTGTTATAGAATTCTGTGGTGAGAATAATTTTAGCAGCCCCTGTAACAGATTAATTTCTATTTTTCTCTTTAGGATGAATTAAATATTATCATATTTTTCCTACTCATACACAGAAGGGGAATTTTAGCATTTTGGAACCCATAAAGTTCTTATGTCTTTATTTGTACTTAATAAGAACCATAGATCAGACTGTCACACCTCAGAGGGAAGGTAGGGGAGGGTGGGGATAAGAGGGAGAGATCAACCATATAAGCCTAAGCAATGGACACAGACCCCAGGGGGGGTGAGGGCATGAGTGGGAGGATGGAGGAGCAATGGGGGGATAAGGACAAATATATACCTTAATCAATAAAGAAAAAAATAAAACAAAGAAGAGTCTAGGGAGTAGTCTTAAGAGAGGTCCTACTCAGCTCACACACACACATAGAGCCCTTGTTTGCAGGCCAAGTTTCATGTGCTCTTGTTCTGTTGTGTTGACATTTTTTGGTGCTCTCTTGCGATAATGTAGTTCTTCAGTCTTTTCCAGCTCATGTCTCTTTTCCTATGTGGTGAATCAAACAGTGATGTGACCAGGGAGATTAGGATATGATTAATTCCCATTTATAACCTTGTCTAAGGTGACCAGATGTCCCGCTTTTGGCAAGACAGTCCCGATTTTTAACAGTTTGTCCTGCGTCCCGTGGCGTTTTAAAAAGTCCTGATTACTCTTTGTAATATTTTAAGTAATAATAAAAAAAAAGAAAAAAAAAAAGACCCCCCCCCCCCCCCCCCCCCCCCCCGTCAATGGTGTACCGCTTTAAATCTGGTCACCTTAACCTTGTCATTTGGTTTTCTGAACAAATGTCATTGGGTTCATTAGTACTATCTGCTGCTCAGCTTTCAGAAGTCTCTGATCGTTTTAAAATTTACCATTTTATTTTTCTGTGTCTTACTAATATTCAAATGTTTAGTGACTCTCTGGCTCTCTACTAATTATAACATGAAATCTGGTCTTTTTAGTCAGACATCATGATCTTTCATAATCTTACATGACCTTTCCTTTCTCTCTTTTTCTCAATATATGGTGCCTGCTCCAGCCACAGTTCCATTCGCCTTCTTTTGTTTTCTCTCTGAAATGCTTCCCAGATTTACCATGACTCTAAAACAGTCACGCCTCAAGGTTCATTCTATAACTTCATGAAATCATCCTCAAATGTCTCTATTTGGGTTCCCCGTCAGAAAAGAAGGTGTCCTTTTGTTCCTTGTATCCAGTTACCAAACACAAACAGAATCCACAGGAGTTGTTTTTGGGGAAGACATTGTTAAAGGTCTGCTCAACACATTGTTCCTTTCATTTAACAGCAGTCTCAGAACTTGTGAATCATAAACACATTAGCTCCCAACCATGACAAGGAGGCAGCGTGAGAGGAAAGAAAGGAAACAGCATTTATTTGAGGCCAAGGGTTTACCAAAAAATATTATTTTCCTTTACAGATGAAAATTCTAAAGTATAGGGAGGTTAGTCTCAAAATTAGACCCCATAGTGAATAGTTCATTAGAAAAGCCATTCAAAAGGCAGTACCCTTATCACATGTCATATTGTCTCCCTGAAGTGGTATATAAAATGATATTGTGTCCTTGTTTGTTTATTCACTCAATAAACATTTTCTCTCTCTTTATTGATTAAGGTATTACATATGTGTCCTTATCCCCTCATTGCCCCCCACCCCTCTACTTATTCCCTCATCCCCCTGGTGTCTGTGTCCATTGGTTAGGCTTATATGCATGCATAATAGGTCCTTTGTTTGATCTCTTCTCTTTCCTCCCACCCTCTCCTACCTTCCCTCTGAGGTTTGATTATCTGATCGATGCTTCTCTGTCTCTGGATCTGTTTTTGTTTATTATATTCCACAACGAGTGGGATCATGTGATATTCATCTTTCACTGACTGGCTTATTTTGCTTAGCATAATGCTCTCCAGTTCCAATTGGCATTTGGTAAGCACCAAGGATAGAGAAGTAAAAGATCAAAATAAGCTGGTGAAAAATAAATGCAGGGAAGGGAAATGAGGAGTGCCAAAATCTGGGTCTGAGGCTGGCTATTCTATTTAGGCTGCCACTCTCTGATAAAGTGACATTTGTGCAGAGTCCTGAAGGAAACGAGATAGGGAGAGCAGCAGATATCCCGGAGAAGTTTTCCAGGCTGAGTGCATGGTTGGTGAGTTTAAAGAGTAGCCAAGAGGACAGTGTACCCAAGGCTCAGTGATCAAGGGTAAAAATGGGAGTAGGTGGGTCCAGAGAGAGGTGGCAAGCAAATCATGTTGCAAAAAGTTATGACTTTATGATAAAGTAGTTTCTTAAACTTGTGAAATTAAGGAATTGTTTTTGATGTAACAATCAGATTGCTTGTCAGTAGCTTTTATTTTCTAATTAACCAGATAGACATATTTCACCCCACTGTTATTGAAAATATAATTGACATATAACATGTATTAATTTAAGGTATATAATATAATGATTATAAATGTATATATATTGCAAAATGATCACCACAATAAATTTAGTTAAGTACTTAACGTATTTTCTGGCATATAAGACGACTTTTAACCCAGGAAAATCTTCTCAAAAGTCAGGGGTCGTCAATGGAGCTGGATGGAGACCCGCAAGTGTCTCCAGTTGGCTCCTTTTTGCACTGCATATGGTCTCTGTCTGGACTTTTTAACCCAGGAAAATCTTCTCAAAAGTTGGGGGTTGTCTTATATGCCCAGTCTTCTTATACACCGGAAAATACAGTACGTATATTACTAGAGCCCAGTGCATGAAATTTGTGCGGGGGGGGGGGGGGGGGGTGTCTCGCAGCCCAGCCTGCACCCTCTCCAATCTGAGACCCCTTGAGGGATGTCCATCTTCCAGTTTAGGCTCAATCCATGTGGTTTTGGTTCTGATTGGTCAGTTTCTATACCAGTCAGCATCAAAAGCCCCACCTTCTAGGCAGCCATTGGCTCCTCACAGTTCACCCAGATTGGGTTCTGATTGGTTGGTTTCTATGCCAGTCAGCATCTCTGGGCCTATCTCTGGGCCTGATCATAGAGGTGGGGCTGATCAGTAGACGCCCTAGGCTGCTGGCTAGCGGCGGAACTGCTGACCTCTGGAGAGAGAGAGGGGCTTGGCTGCTGCCACTGCTGATCAGCCCCACCTCTCTCTCTCTCCCAGAGGTCAGCAGTTCAGCTTGCTCACCTGCTTGCACGCACAGCCTGGCAAAAGGTCAAGCCTCCCAGTCATTGCAGATGTGACGGACCCAGAGTTTTATATATTAAGATTTTTCTTTTTATGAGAATTTTTAGGTCTACTCTCTCAGTAACTTTCAAATATATAATAGAGTATGGTTAACTATAGTCACCATGCTGTATGTTAAATCTCCAGAACTTTTCATCTTATAACGACAAGTTTACATTTTTTTACATTTTGACTCCTTCACCCATTTCTCCCACCCTAAAGAGATGACTTGAAGGGAATACTATACCTGGTAGAGTTCAAAGTCCTCCAGCAACTTAAAGGCAGCAGAACCTCCTTTTTCAAATGAAGATACTTGAGGGACTCATCAGTTTCAATGGTATATGCTTCCCATTCATTCATTCTGTCACTCATTTATTAATAAACATTTATTGAACTTGCTATGTACTAGTGACTGTTTTGAGTACTAGGAATACTGTTTTTAATAAAACAAAGACAAAAGCCCTGCCCTACAGAACTTTCCTGAGAGTAACCTTGCAGACTTTCTAGAAGACTTAAAAAAATTTTTTTTAAAAAGAACTCTTCCATAGAGGATCCAAGATGGTTATAGGACAGTTGAAATCTACACACAGCTCCTCTGGGCACCAAACTGGATTTACAGCTAAATTATAGAGCAATCAACCTGAATAACTAACTGAAGGACAGCTGAACAAGAGCATCATTTTCAAGGGTTTATAGGAGAAGCTACACAGAGACTGGTAAGAAGGGCAGAGACATAGAGAAGGCTGGCCCTTGCATCCAGATATGGTAGCTGAGCAGTAAGAAAGATATTTTGGCTGAAAAAGTCCCTTTGAGGACCATGGGGTCTCAACCCCATGCTGGGACCCCCTAAACCAGAGCACTAGGGCCAAAAAGAGGAACCTTCATAGCGCCTGGCAGCAAAAATCAGCGGGACCCTATCTACTGGGCAGAGGAGGGAGTCCGCTAGAATCCCAAGTGCTCTCCTAAAGGGCCAGCACACAGGAGCTTGCTCTTGGGCACTCACCTGAGACTTTGGTAGAGAGAAGGTGATTCATGGGTGTACAGAAGCCATAAAGAGAAGATCTGGGAGGTATGGTTCTGGAGAGAGACCTGGAGGGTTGGCTACTGAGGTTCCAATCCTGAGTTAACATCCCACACTACCTGCAGGTGCCATCTCCCAGGGTCGGGCACTCCTATTCTTATAGCACTAGCTGGGGGACTACACTAACCCAGTCCTCCAAATGCTGACAACACCACCTTGTCAAGCTCAAGTCCAACAGAAAGGACTGTTGGCTTCTGGAGAAGCCATAGGCAGACTATAAGACAGTCATTGAATTGTGTGGATTTGGAAAGGAGGCTAATCTTTCCACCTCTCCTGTGGGTTTGGCAGGTGCCACCCCCAACAGAAGACTCCCTTGTTGGGGTCTCTGGCATGACTGTGGAGCTAAGGGAGGTGTGCAACTTGCTCTCCCCAGCAAGCCTGCACCACTCCCAATGGCGAGCTCCCTTGATCTGCTTCCCCATATCCTGCTGGCCCTGTCCGGTTGAGCTCAATTCCACAGAGGAAAAGGGTGCAGCTTAGAGCTGGAACCATTGGCGTGACTCCTTAGGAGCCTCCCATCAGGGACTCTGATAGCGCAGCAATTTCACTTCTTATGACCCAGCAATTTCACTCTGGGAATATATCCAAAGAAACTTCAAACACTGATTCAAACAAATATATGCACCCCTGTGTTCATTGCAGCAGTATTTACAATAGCCAAGATCTGGAATCATCCCAAGTGCCCATCATTAGATGAGTGGATTAAGAAGTTGTAGTACATTTATTAAGTAGAACACTACTTGGCTGTAAAAAAGCAGAAAACCTTACATTTTATGACAGCATGGATGGGCCTTGCAGTTATGCCAAGTGAAATAAGCCAGTCAGAGAAAGACAAATATCATATGATCTCACTTATATGTGGCACCTAATCAACAAAATTATTTAACAAAAAAAATGGAAACAGAAGCATAGACACATCAAACAGACTGATAGTTATAGGAGGGGAGGGGGCTTGTGGGGCTGGATTAAAAAAGGTGAAGGGATTAAGGAATATATATGACACAGAGACATACATAACAGGATGGTCTGAGGGAATGGGGACAGGGGGGAGATGGAAGCGGGCACAAGGGGGATAAATGGGGATGGAAAGAGACTTGATTTTAGGTGGTGAACGCCCAATGCAGTGTGCAGATGATATTTTATTGGGTTGTACTCTTGAAACCTATATGGTTTCATTAACCAATGTCACCCAATAAACTTAACAAAATGACAAAAAGAACTCTTCCATAAAAACATTTGTTGTGATATGTCCAAGTAGTTAGCTTTCTACTACTTTTAATTTTTCAGATAACATATTTAAAAAAAATTATTTTACAAAAGTATTGCATTTACAGGCTGTGCCTGTTAATAATTTATTACCTTTTTGCCTTTTTTTAGCATGTTCATATACATACTATAATTTTGTTTAGTGTAGTGTTCCCATTTCTATAATAAAAACATTGTTTTGGTAACAATAGCTACATTACCATGTAATTATACCATGTTTTTGCCTATTGTCTGCTATTAAACACTACATTATAAATACTTTCCTTTAATGCTCATAGTCAATTTCCTTGGCCTACATTTTTATTTTAAAAAGTTGTTAAAATATGTATAACTGTAGAGGGAGTTGTGAGAGTGAATTTTCACTGCAGACAGCTTTGAAAACACATTCTAGGAATGATGGACACAGTGTTTATTTTTTTTATAAAAAGAATAACTCTTATCCCTTTTGATCCAATTTGATATCCAAAAGTAAAAACAGAAGCATTTATGGATTTTTACAAGGTCTCCTCTCCCAAATGTGCCTAAATGTTTCCTCTCCTGTTTCAAAATCTTTCTTACGAAGTATTTTTTCTGATTAAGTTTTGATTAATTTCTTGAGTAATTTTTGAAGATAACTTCGCTGCTCAGGGCAAGCCATCATTTAGATTTTTAGAATCAGATGATGTACTTTGTGTTCTATGAAATCCATAGACTCTTTTAAAATGCTTATCAGAAATGTCAATCACATGCATTTTCTGTTATTCTTGCTAAATGTAGTTTATGCTACTCTCTGGGAGTGGTTAGCCTCATTCAGAGGACGGCAGCTGCATGTTTTTGTCATCAGTGATTTTTCCTTTCACAGCCAGCGCAGGCCCAGTTCCCCTCAAGTGCTCTCAGGTATTACTATTCCCATCAGTGTGGCGAGCAACTTTTATTTTGTTTTTTAAAATGTAAAGATGGAAGACTCTTCTCCTGAGCTTGCCATTCTAGCCAGGGTGCTGCAGAAAGTCTGTTGACCCAGCTGCTGATCTTGAAACGTAGGCAAAGCTAAAACAGGTGAAAGTTCCCAGCTAAAACTCTGAAGGGACATAAAAAAGGTTAATCCAGAGCCTGTTAAATCTAACCCCTTCTTTGCAGTGCTAAGTAGCAGCACACTTCTGAACCTCAGCCACTCACTCATTGCACCAGCATGATTTGCAATAGTCAGACCTCAGGAGAGAGGTGAAAATCACGAAACTAAAGAGAAGTAAAGATGATGTATTAGTACTTGGGGAGGAATAATAGGAAGACATGAAATGAAGACGAAGGAAAGAGAAATGATGGAGAAAATAGAAATACAATTCACTTTATTTCTCCCGCTTTCTCTCTTTACAACATTATTGGCCACTGATTATGGGCCCTGCCTGCTCCTGCCAATATAGAGATGAAATATGAGGTCTGGGATTTCGATGTGCTCATGTTATAATCCTATATAATAAAAGCCTAATATGCTAAGTGTCTGGTCATCTGTTCAACCAATCAAAGTATAATATGCTAATGATATGCTAAGGCTAAAGTGACCAGATTTTAACATTGGTAAAGCAGTACACCATTGACCGCTTGGCCGCTGAAACCATATATTCCCTTCCCGTTCTCCCGCTGTCCCCTAGCTTGTCGTGCTTTCTTTCCAAAATCAGGACTTTTTAAAAACACCGCGGGACATGGGACAAATTGTTAAAAATCGGGACATCTGGTCACCTTAGCTAAGGCTGCTCAACCACTCTCTATGACATGCACTGACCACCAGGGGACAGGTGCTTCGACCAGTAGATTAGCTTGCTGCTGGGGTCCAGCTGATCAGGGACTGAGTGAGACGTGTTGGATACACCCTGGAGCCCTCCTGCAGTCCCTCCCCAGATGGCCAACCTCCCGTGTCCTTCCCCAGCACTGGTGGGATCCCTCGGCCTGGCCTGTGCCTTCTCACAATCCGGGACCCCTTGGGAGATGTTGGAGACCTGGTTTTGGCCCGATCCCGCAGGCCAGGCTGAGGGACCCCAGTGGTGCACGAATTCGTGCACTGGACCCCTAGTTAGGAAATAAACAAGAAGATGATTTAAGTAGTGTGTGCAGTGTGCTAGAATCAATCTAGGCACAGGGTGCAGTAAAGTCCAAAGATGCGGTAAACACCTCAAACTGGGGAAGTCAGGGAAGGCTTTCTGCAGCTGGTGGCACCTGGGTCTTGAAGGGCAAGTAGAATTAGGTAAATGAAGAAGAAAGATAGTTCTTAAGAGGAAAGAGCAAACTAAGTGCAATTTCATAGGGAAGGAAAAAATCACGGGAGGAGAAAGTGTATCTTGGAAGATGACACGTTTTAAACTGCCTTTTGAAAAGTAGTAGACATGTTAAGCAGGTGTATGTCATGGAGTATAGTAAAGGCATTTCTGACATGTTGGTTACACTCAGTTGTCATAAATAAAACTTCACAGCATTAGGATAAATTTACCTTATAAACCACTGTGACAGTTCCCTTTAGTGAAATTATTTTTAGTTTTGTATGATCATGTTTTTTCTAAATTATGTTTCTAATATGTAATTGAATACTTGCTTACTTTCAGACTTTACTATATTGTCATGTAAAATTAAATGCCCTAGTTCAGGGCCTTCTAAACAAAGGTGCTAAACAAATACCTTTTGAATTGATTTAAGGGTTTATTAAAAAGCTTCATTTAATCTGATCACATTTTTAAAATTTGGTGTTAAATTATTTTTACTAGCTATGTGCAAATATTGGAAAGTAGGACTGGAGCAATATTTGGTCATTGATGGAGGGGTTATAACCTCAAAGATAGTTAAATGTCACGTTAATTTTTCAAAACTGACATCTTGGTACCATAAGGTAAATTTGGTCACTACTCTCTGCATAGGTCTTTCAGGGACTCTGCAGGGTTTTGCGAGTACAGTTTGAATTACCTTAACACCTGGAATTGTGTTTCCCAGCCTTGTCACTTTACAATCACTTGCAATCCTTATAATGTGGCCTGGTGTTTTAAGCCTCTCATGGTGCTCACATGGCCATTCTTTTTCCTGAAATGATGCAGCTTTTTTTTGTCTCACCGATTGCTATACCAGTCCTTTAACATGAGCTTGCGTTTCAGGAGCTTTCCTTCTGCACTTGTCTATTTCGGCAGCCCCTCCTCTGCTGCCACATCAAAGCACCTATATTGTCCTCACTCATTTACCTTTTCCTCCTGGCAAGCGAGTAAATTTCTTAAGGTAGAGATGATGTCTTTTTTCTTATTAAGACTTAATTTATTTTGGAGCAGTTTTAGGTTCACAGCAAAATTCAGAGGAAAGTACAGAGAGCTCCCATTTCCCCTTGTCTCTTCTCAACATTCCCTACCTGAGGGGTACATTTGTTACAACTGATGAACCTACAAGGGCATGTCATAAGAGACTCTATCTTTTATATTTTATTTCTAGTGCCTATTTGGGTTTCAGGCACTCAGGGAGGGAGGGGCAAAGCTTTCCAAGTTTGACAGAACTGGCCACAGGGAAAAGAGGGAAGATCCCTCAATGTTAGGTCAAAATAAAAACAGGGGAGCAGTGGTAGCCGGACATGAGGACTTGGTCTGAACTAACCTAGGAGACCTCTGTTGTGATCACCTAAAGTCAAAAGCCTGAATTGGAGACGAGAGTCTTCCTTTGACTAACTCTGGGGTCTTGAGTAAGTCCTCTGAGTGCCCTGAGCCTCAGGTTCTCCTACATAAGACACTCATTCCAAGACCTACCTCATAGTGAGAAATATCAAGCAGATCAAGCATAGAAACTGCTATCACAGCACTCAGCACACCACAGTGCTCAGTCTATTTTAGGAGACTCTCAACCCTCAAGAATCACAAATTACAGCTCTTGAATTTTTTTATTATCAAAGTTTATATCATTTTTAAAATTCATGAATCCCGTATTTTGGAGAGGATTTTCTCTTCTAAACTGTAATTATATGAATTAGCTTCCACAATTTTGATTTCATAAAGTTCTATTTAACTGCCAGTCAAATCCTGATAGGATGTTAGTATTGTATTGATTTGATTTAATTCTAGCAAAAGCAAAGCATGCCATTCTAGTTGGCCCGTATGGCCTTGCTCCAGCTAGCTTAAAATATAAATTTAAAATATCTGACAGGACTCAGGAATACATTTAACTTTGTATAGTACTCTTAATAAAGGCTATTAATAGTGTTTAATATTTTTATTTTTAAACCACAAGTGGATCTTAATAACTCGTATTCTATTCCTTTTCAGGAGACATTTGTTTCTCAGTGTTGGCAATGACTTTGGAACTTGTGAATATTCTCCTTGCTCTGTTCTGTGCAGTTGTGACTGTACTCTATAAAGAATGAAACACTTCTGTGTGTCCCTTAGTTGCTCTGCAGTGCTAACAGACACTATGAAAAGGTTCAGTTTGGGCCTTTGAACTAAGTAAAATATATCCTGTGTCATTTTTATGGTTAAGTCTTTCAAAGCTTTAATGAATCTTTGGCCTTCCTGAAAGCTGTTGACTTACTTTTCTATTAAATAACATCTATAATATCCTTGAGTTTTATTTTTAGTAGAAAATAACACTACTTTGTATTTTATTTCTAATAGCTAGCTATCTCTTGCCTCTTCTCCCTTCCCCCATTTCAGTCCTCCTTTCTGCCTTCTTTCCCTTCTTTTCCTGTCCTTATCTTGTCTTTCACATTTGAACTGTTTTAGAAGGAAATAATAAGTGGACATCATATATCAACTTTCTCGTTGGGTTTTACTTCTTTGTATGAAGGCTTCACTGAACAAGTGGCTTGCTTAGAGAACACGGAGGATTTTATCAGTGGCCACCCTTACAATATCAGTTAGAAGGGCTTGAAGGAACATTCAATCCATGAATATAACCCTCCTTTATACTTAGTTTGCTAATTTTAGAGATTCTGCAATTATAGATTTTTTTTTTTTGGCTTAAAACTTTGCCCACTCTTCAGGTTTAAATAACATAGGGAGAGTTAGAGCGGGAACTCTTATTCCTTAGGGAAATACTTTCCCAGACCTTTTCCTCAGACTGGATTTTACTGTGGAGAGGGTAGAGGGATCATGCAAGCAGTGTTTGCCTAAGGTGGATGAAGAGAAGGATGAAAAGGCCCAGAGATTAGATTCCCCTTCCTGACACTCCTGCTAGGCTGGGAGGCTATGGAAGTCTCTTTAAACTGATTAATTCCTCCCTTCTCTAAACCTGGCAACAATTGACTCTCCCATGTCTACATGTTTTTAATATACATAGAGAAACTTATTGTTTTCTTCTTCTGGAGCTTTTTTTTTTGGACTAATAGTCTCTCCCATCTGATCACATTTAAAATCTCTTCTGCCAACCTTCTTCCCCCCACACCCCAACTTCTATTAGTATCTTACGAGGCTGCATTTCATGTGATTTATATACATCCCCAACCTACATATTTAGTTTATTGTAACCACCCCCAGCCCTCCATAATGCTTTGAATCATATCGTTGTAGGTTTAGCTGGCGTATGCTGAAGAGGGCTGATTTGGAAAAATAGATCTGACATTTGGTGAGGGTCACATTTGTTTTCTGATGCATTCCATGGAAGCTCTGCCATTATCAGCTAATAGATGGTCCCTTGTAAAATGTTTGTGTTTTATGTGGTCCATTTTCTGAATGTTGGTGATTTGGAGATAGATTTAAGTGGATATGTGTTGTTACTATAAAATCAGCCTGGAGGGGAAAAGAATGAAACACAGCCCTGGAATGCATCCTTCTGGCTCACAGAATGCAGAGGGAACCACCGCAACTCCAAACAAGCTCCTCATGACCAGGCCTCTTTCCATCCTGTTAGGAGAATTCTTTGTGACTGAGAATCAAATGATGATTTTAAGTGAGTCAGGATGCAATGGAATGTCATCCCACTCACCACCCTCCCTTCTTTTTTTTCCAGGAAGGCTATAAAACATCCCACACTGCCTTTTAGTAGAAAGAATTAGGTGGTAGTGGTGGGATATTTATATGTCCTTGTGGGGTGAGGGTGGAGAGTGATGGCGGTGGGTGGGAGTCCAGTAAACTGTTTCCCTGAATAAAAAAAAAAATCCTTGTTTCTCTATTGAAATGTAATGTATATTTTTAGGTATATAGAACTTGGTGAGCTGGATAGAATTTGGATATCATTGAACTTAACCCCTTTATAAGTGTAAGAACTTAGAATTTAACAGCATCTTGGTCATAGACCCCTGGAAATCTGGTGGAGATTCCACAAAGCCAACTCCAAAGGCCTTGGTGTGGGGAGAGGGTAGGCACAGCTCTCCAGACATTTCTGGCTGACCTTGTTTTGCTCTTGACTTTTGAATTGAGTAGAGAATCTAGAGTTTGACTGGTTCTCCTGTGACCCTGGTTTGAAACTCCCAGACTTATTTCTGCCCTGCCCAAAATCCTGCCTGCCTTTGGCTCAGACTGAGTTCTGTTTGGCAACTACTTGGCCCTCACTTGGGTTCTATTCTTACCTCCTCTTAGCTTTGGTTTTCCAGCCTTACTTGGGTCTTTGATCTTACATCAACTGATGTTTCTAGTAAGACCTGACAGCTGAACATCACTGTTGTCTTGACTTCTACTGACTGTCCAGCATCTGGACATATTCTCTAGTGACCAGCTGCTCCTGACCATCTTCACCTACACAATCCACAGTAGCTTTGGCAAGCTACTCACCGCTTCCGGTGCCAGACAAGACCTACTGTAGTTCTACTTTAACATGTTTTTTTCCCAGTATCATTACATAGTCTATTGGTGAGACTGAAATTGGAATCTTCTGATGATCAATGCCTTTTCCACAGTGCTTACAGAATAATTGCTTATTCTCCTTTCTATAGCTATACATTTTATGTTTCAAATAGTCCTTCCTAGGAAAAGAGAATAAGTGAACATTCTCTCATCCCCAGACCCTTCTCTTACACACACACACACATGTCTTTTAGTCCTTCAATTTATACATTTTCCTTTCTTAATGATTTTCCTTTACTGTATTGTGAACTGTTTGTCTTTTCTCATTTGCTAACTTTGGAAAAAGAAAAATCCAGACTTTGGAATGTCTGAGTTTATTTAAGTCTCAGAACTCTTTTCAATTTAATGAAGGGAAACAAAAAAGGAAAATCAGAATGCTGGCCTGGATCTTCCTGGTTTAGGATTGGCCCTTTTTGGTGGCCATTGCTATATATTGTACTTGGAAAATAAGAATCATTGATGGTTCTCAGCTATTTTAAGCACATAAAAGTATAGAAATAAATTCTGAAATAAATTTAGAACTACCAGACAGTAAGAGAAAACTTGTGAGAAACATAATTGTTTTATAAAAATTTAACATGCTATTTTCTAAAGTAGATTAAGAGAAGAGGATATATGTAGTATATGTAATGGGATAGAAGTAGTAGATATGTGTCACACTTGCAAACTCAGCTAACAGAGAGTATATATCTTTTTTTAGTTTCTAAGGGACATTTATAAATACCTATTACACACTAGGCCACAAAGAATATCTTACTAAGCTTCAAGAAAGAAAACTAAGCTACAATGAAATATTCCAGAAGTTAATAACTAACTTAAATATATAAGCATACATATAACTTTAAAACACAGTGCTGTACGCAAAAATAAATAAATAAATAATTTAAAATCTTAAGTAACTATTGCCATATAGCATACTATCCTAGAAGTTATTGCTTTAAAATGGGTTGGGAAGTTTTTTTCTTAAAGGATAGAGAGTAAATATTATAGGCTTTCTTGTTAACTCTGCCATTGTAGCAAGATAACAACCATAGACAATACTTAGTGAGTATGACTGGGTTCCAGTGGAATTTTATTTATGGACACTGAAATTTGAATTTCACATAGTTTTCATGTCTTATGAGATATTCTTCTCTTGACTTCTGTCAACCATTTAAAAATGTAAAATTCATTTTCGACTCAAAGGTTCTACAAAAATAGAATAAATGTGGCCCTGTCTTGAAACAGTGATTTATTATTTTTTGTTTCTAAGGTTTTTTTGGTGGTACTGCTGGATTTTAGGGGGCTTACTTATGTAGTTGTTTTCAGCTTCAGGGGTGGGGAACTTTTTTTCTAAGAAGGGCCATTGGGACATTTATAACAAAATTATCGCCTTAAAAATTAGCCTGCTATATTTGGTCATACATTTAATTAACTCACCACTAATGCCTTAGAAGGGCCAGATATAATGATTTCTTGGGCCCTATATGGCCCAGGAGCCGGACGTTCCCCATCCCAGGCACTGAAGCCTAGTTCAGAACACATTCCTAACTCTCTTCAATTCTCCCGTTATCTGGGATGGAAAGTCCAGGATGGCGTCACTCGCATATCTGGTTGGTGCTGCTCATGGCTGCATGGAGTGACTTGGTTCTCTTCACCTTTTTTATTCTTCAGGTTGGAGAGACTTTCTTACATGGTGTTCTTTGAACACCTTTTCACCAGCAAAGGCAGAAGCCAAAAGGCCTCTTGATGTCTGGGCTCTAGAACTTAAATTGTCTCTTCCATCACATTTTATTAGTCAAATTTAAACTGAAGACAGATAGTTTATTCTTTTAGAGAATTTGTTACAACCTTAATATGCTAGTGTGTATTATGAATCCTTATGGAGAAATAGTAAGTAGTCACTATTTCTTATATGGCTAGAGAAACTTTCTTTTCTTCTTCCTCTTCTACTATCCCAAACATCTATTAACATATCAAGGGATGCTATTGTGTCTGGGAACACAATTCGGAAAATAGAGTATATAATTTTATAAAATTTAAGAAAGTAAATTCTAAAATAATAGCAAATAGAATACTTATATATTATAATATATTTATATATAACATAATAATGACATATCAGAACTTATTTCAGGTATTAACATTATAGGAAATCTAGGAGTTGAATTTGCATAGGAGTTTTGAATTTTATTGATCAATCTTCAGTTGGGGTATGTGTGGTCAGATAGCCTACCAATGTTTCTCTTTCACATTGATGTTTCTCTCTCTCAAATCAGTGAACATATCTTCAAGTGAGGATAGAAACCTTTTTTAAAGAATAATATGTTTAAGAAAAATTTATAACTAATAGAGTTAAGCACATACTAAATATAAAAGCAGTATACAGAAAACAGGTTTTTTTCCCTATATAATCCAAAAATGTAATGGAGAGATTGCATGTGTGGTAAATAGCAGTGGCATCAAGTACAAAATACCTAAGGACAATGGTAACATGATATGTATGGGCCCTACATAAAAGAACTCTAAAATTTTCTTGGCTAGGTAGACTAAATATTGTAAAGTTGCCAATTTTTCTCATTAATATTTTAACAGAACTTTAAACACCTTTTCAACAGGGTAATTTTTGAAATTTAACAAATTCTAAAGTAATCTAAAGTAAGAATAAGTAGACTATGAATTTTTTAAGTGTTTAAGGTGACATTCCCTTTTACATATTAGAACAACTCCAATATTTTAACACCATAAGTAAATTGAAAACAACAAAAGTGGGGAACATATTTCTAATAACTACAGATGATGGTAGTTATTTTATAAAAGGAACAGTCAAATATATCCAATTAACCCACAATAGCCTCAATAAATTAACTTGAAGAAATAATTTTTATTAACTGAAATTCTAATGCTAAAGCGATGTATGAAAAAGCATTTGGTTTTACTAGTAATTAAGTATCTATAATAATAAAAGCATAATATGCTAATGAGACCAGATGTCCTTCTGAACGACCTCCCGAATGAAGCTGGGGCTGCGAGGGCTAAGCCCAGCCTCAGGCACGAATTTCTTGCATCGAACCTCTAGTATACAAATAAAAGTGGCTCAAGTACTATCTCTTTTTATTATCAATTTTTTAATCACTAATTTGTAAACATAAATACTAGTGTTGCCTAATGTGTAGTAAGACATATAGGTTCATGATCTGCTGGAGGTAAAGCAGTTGCCCAATAGACATATAGAGCCTGAAAGTGCTATTCTTAACTCAATAATTCTATTTGGAAATATCCATCCTTTGTTTCCTCATAAATCTCCTTAGATGAATGAAAACGAAGACACTTGCAGAATTGTGCACAGTAGTGAAACACCACAAAGCACATCAACATCTAGCATTAGGGAAATAATTAAATACTTATTTTGAATTAATCTATAACAAAGGAGGCAAGGATATATTTTGAGGTAAAGATAGTCTCTTCAATAACTGGTATTGGCAATAACTGGACAGATACAAATAAAAATAAAATTGAACCACTTACACCATATTAAAAAATAAATTAAAAGTGATTTAAACACTTGGAGAAGATGGCTGCAGATGGGAAGGCAGATTGCAAGATAGTGTGTGTTGAGAGAATGAAAGGGGGTGTGGACGTACGGAGAGTGTAAATTTGTGGATGAGCAGTAGCTATACTCCAGGGGACTGTGGGAGGCTGCCAGACCAGGCTACCTTGACTGGGAAGTCTCCACTGTTGCTGAAATCTCTCCCAGAGCAGCTGGCTCTGCTGTGGAGACAGTGCCATCCTGAAGGGGAGAGTGGCTGTTATAGGAAACGTATACATCCAGGGACCCTGCAACCATGGCACCCAGGGACCAGCTACGAACCCAGGAACATCGGATCTCAAGGAGCACAAATATGTGGACTTGGATGAGCCCTGCTCCTCATGAAAAGGTCATATTTGGCCTAGGGAAAGGTGAGGTCTGCAATCCAGGTTGGATAGAGAAACACATGTGGGGGAAGTCTGCGCCCCACAAAGTCCGCAGCCATTGGGGCCAGTGTGATCCGTGAGTGTGGAAGGGGATCCACAGGTCTGCTGGCAGAAGTGAACTCTAAAAATCAGCCCATAGCTAGACTGGGTGCAAAAAGGCAGTGTGCGAGCTGTTTAGTGCCAGAGGAAAAGGGACGTGTGGAAGAGATGTTTGGAGAATTGTGCACAGTGCTGGACAGTAAAAGTTGTGAGCTCGTGCACTTACTCTAGCTCTTTTTTTCTCTTTAAACCCTTGCTTTTGATTACTAAACCCAATTCATAGTATCACCCAGTTGGATACACTCTCAGAGACTGCAGGGGAAAGTTGTTTTTGTGGAACTTGGGGATCAGAGCGGGGAATAATGATCAGGGAACCAGCTCTGGGGCAGTCGATTCTCCCAAACCAGTATTAAGTGTGACAGGGCAAACAAAACCTAAATACTGGCTAGAGAGGACTTATAGCCCCAGAGGTCAGTTGAGAAACACTGCCACCCAGGGGCTGAATCACGAATTGACTCTTCTGTAAACACAAATAAAGGCAGTCTGGGAAGCAAAGAAATACTGCTTGCTTTAAATTCAGGACTGTGGTTTACAACATGGAGGAGCAGTTTATCACAGTGAACTTCAATACTGTCCTGACTACCTGACAGGACAAAGGCATGCCAAACAGAAGAGTAGAGGAAGTGAATGACCTTCACTATTGCACATTTTTATTTTTTCACCTTTTCTTAAGAAACTAATTTTTTCACTTGATTTTACCTTTGTAATTATTATATTTTTATTGCTAATTAGTATTAATACTACTATTATAACCTTTTTAAAAAGTGTCATTTTATTTTTTCTTTATTTTATTTTGGGATTAATGTTCTACATTCTACCTTCGTTTTTCCTTTAGCATCATTTTATTCTATCTCAATTTTACCTTTATGCCAACACTCCATCTCTCACTTTCCCCCTTTTATTTTCTTGTTATTTTACCCTATTCCTGCATTAGATTTTCCCTATTCCTTTTTTCAACCTGTTAAAAATTCATCCTACTTATAAATCTAATTTCCAATCCCCTGCTCCAAGTCCATACACACCTCTCTCTTTGCCTTCTTCACTATCAAAATTTTTTCTCTCTTCTGTTTTTTTTCCTGTTGTTATTTTTTGTTTGATTTTGTTTCTTTGTACTATGTGTTTTGTTTTATTTTATTTTGTTTTGACTTGCTTTCTCTCTGTCCTATTGTTTTTGTTTGCTTTATTGTTGATTAGATTGTTGCTGGTTTTTTGCTTGTTTGTGAGATTGTTCCCCCCCCCTTTTTTTTAGCTTTTTTTTGGCCTTTTGCTTCTGTTTTTCCTCTTTTTTCTTGTAATTAGTTGTTGTTTATAATTTGCATTCATCTCTGGGTGTTTGTTGTTTGCATTTTTTGGGATTAGTTGTTCTACTAGAGTTTTCTCCCCATATAAATAGTTTCCCCCCTTCTTTTTTATTCTCTTTCTTCTCTTGCTTACTTTTTTTTCCTTTTCTCATTATCATTTTTGCACTTTTTTCTTTTTCTTATCCTCTAATTCTCTTTTCTTGGATGGTCACCTTTATTTGGGGTTATTAGTATCGTGAATACATTTGTGTTCAGTGCCTTGTGTATTGTGCCTTGTTGTGTTGTATTTTATGCCTTTAAATCAATGCAGGAGAGAGAGAGCTACATCATCAGACACATGGAGAAGAGAGATCATGGGGAACAAAGAAACAGCCCGCAAATGAAAGAAAATGAGGCATCACCAGAAAAGGAGGTAAACGAAAAGGAGGCAAGCAATATGTCAGAGAAAGAATTCAGAGAAATGGTCATAAGGTAGCTGAAAAGAATGGAAAGCAAATTCAACAATATGTGTAAGAACCAAGAGGAAATGAAGAAGAACCAAGAAGAAATGAAAATGACATCGCTGCTATAAAGAACTCAAAAGAAAGTGTCAGTAGTAGACTAGAAGAAGCAGAGGACCTCATCAGTGAGCTAGATGACAAGGTAAGAAAAAATACCCAAGCAGAGGAGCATCTAGAAAAAAAAACCTAAAAAACAGGAGGAGAGCCTAAGAGAACTTTGGGACAACACAAACGAAACAACATACACATAATTGGGATACCAGAAGGAGAGGAAACTGAGCAAGGAATATAAAACATTTTTGAAGAAATAATGACAGAAAACTTCCCTGATATATGAAAGAAAAAATTCACACAAATCCAGGAAGCTTAAAGAGTCCCAAACAAAATGAACCCTAAAAGACTGATGCCAAGACACATTATAATTAAATTGGCAAACACCAACAACAAAGTAAGAATCATAAAAGTGGCCAGAGAGAGACAGTAAGTTATGTACAAAGGATTCCCCATCAGACTAGTGAATAATTTCTCAACAGAAACACATCAGGCAAGAAGGGAATGGAATGAAATATACAAAGTCATGCAAAGGAAGGCTCTGAATCCAAGAATACTATATCCTGCAAGGCTATCAATCAAAATTGAGGGTGAAATCAGGAGCGTCACAGACAAAAAAGAACTAAGGGAGTTTATTATCACCAAATCAGCAATGAAAGAAATGCTAAAGAGTCTGCTGTAGAAAGAAGAAATAGGAAACAAAGGAGGAACACAGGCATAAAGAAAAAAAATGGTGACAAACAAGTACCTATCAATAATAATTTTATTTTATTATTTTTTAAAGGATAGATATTTCTTACTTATTAAATGACTTAATATAGAATAACAAAACTGAGTAGTGTGGAAGAATATCCTATCTAATAAAGAGGTAACATGCAAATTGACCATCACTCCAACACACAAGATGGCCGCCCCATGTGGTCAAAAGATGGCTGCCACAAGATGACCAGGGGAGGGCACTTGTGAGTGATCAGGCTAGCAGGGAGGGCAGTGGGGGAGGGGACAAGGCCTGCAGGGGTGGGCAGTGAGGGGACCGGGCCTGAAGGGGATGGCAGTTAGGGGTGACCAGGCCTGCAGGGAATGGAGTTAGGGGTGACCAGGCCACCAGGGGAGGGCAGTTAGGGGTGAAAGGCCTGCAGGGGAGGGCAGTTAAGGGCGACCAGGGTGGCAGGGGAGGACAGTTTGGAGGGACTCAGGCCTGCAGAGAAGGGAAGTTGGGGAAAACACCAACAACAAAGAATCTTGAAAGCGTCCAGAGAGAGATGGAAAGTTACCTACAAAGGATCCTCCATCAGACTAGTTCCGATGGAATTAATTGACATCTTTAGAACATTTCACCCCAAAGCCACAGAATATACATTCTTCTCAAGTGCACATAGGTCATTTTCAAAAATAGGCCATATATTGGGTCACAGGAAAAGTCTCTTCAAATCCAAGAAGATAGAAATCATACTAAGCACCATCTCAGATCACAATGGCATAAAACTAGAAATCAACTATAATTAAAAAAAT
>PVJC01010123.1:0-14809 GCA_004026665.1 Murina feae
AAGAAGCAAAAAACATCCAACTGGAAAAGTAAAAAGAAAAAAGAATCCAAAAATATGAAGATAGTGTAAGGAACCTTTGAGACAACTTTAAGCATACCAACATCAGAATTATAGGAGTGCCAGAAGAAGAGAGAGAGCAAGATATTGAAAACCTATTTGAAGAAATAATGACAGAAAACTTCCCCCACCTGGTGAAAGAAATAGACTTACAAGTCCAGGAAGCATGGAGAATCCCAAACAAAAGGAATCCAAAGAGGACCACACCAAGACACATCATAATTAAAGTACCAAGAGCAAAAGACAAAGAGAGAATCTTAAAAGCAGCATGAGAAAAACAGTTAGTTACCTACAAGGGAGTACCCATACGACTGTCAGCTGATTTCTCAACAGAAACTATGCAGGCCAGAAAGGACTGGCAAGAAATATTCAAAGAGATGAATAGCAAGAACCTACAACCAAGATTACTTTACCCAGCAAAGCTATCATTCAGAATTGGTCAGATAAAGAGCTACACAGATAAGAAAAAACTAAAAGAGTTCATCACCACCAAACCAGTATTATATGAAATGCCAAAAGATATCCTTTAAGAAGAGGAAGAAGAAGAAAAAGTTAAAGATAAAAATTATGGACAACAAAGTGACAACAAATATATATCTAACAACAAGTGAATCTGAAAATCAAGTGAATAAAAAATCTGATGAACAGAATAAATTGGTGAATATAATAGAATCATGGTATAGAAAGGGAGTGGACTGACAATTCTCGGGGCAGGGGAAGGGTGTGGGGAGTGCAGGAAGAGACTGGACAAAAACCGTACACCTATGGATGAGGACAGTGGTGGGGGGGGTGTAAGGGAAGAAGGTGGGGTGGGAGCCAGGTGGAGGGGAGTTATGGTGGGGGGGGAGAGGAACCACTGTAATAATCTGAACAATAAAGATTTAATTTAAAAAAATAATAAAGCTAAAGGCAGTTTTCTGCCCAGGCTAAAGATGAAATTCAAACCAGTATTTTTAGCAACTCTTTATGTACTCCTTAGAAAGGCAGACAAATTTGAAAATGAAATAAGGAGTGAAGAGATTATATGCATTTCAGTTACATAAGCTATCCCATATTATTTGATAAATAATCAAAAGTTGGCTGTACCTACAAAAGCTATTTTCTTAAAGTATTCTGAATACTAATTAGGAAATTCATTCAGCCCAACTATTGCATCTTCAAAAATATTTCTGGATACCATGTTAAGAAGACATGAAGATATGATAAACATAATCTGTCATTTAAATGTTATATGTCCTATTTGACCCAGTAATCCCACCTCTAGGAATATATCTCAAGAAACTCAAAACACCAATCAAAAAGAATGTATGCACCCCTATGTTTATAGAAGCACAATTTACAATAGCTAAGATCTGGAAACAGCTCAAGTGCCCATCACCAGATGAGTAAATGAAAAAGCTGTGGTACATTTACACCATGGAATACTATGCAGCAATAAAAAATAAGCATTTCTTACCCTTTGAGGCAGCATGGAAAGACCTGGAGAGTATTATGTTAAGGGAAATAAGCAGGTCAGAGAAAGACAAGTATCATAAGATCTCACCCATATGTGGAATCTAATGAACAAATAAACTGATGAACAAAATAAATCCAGAGACATAGAAGCTTAGAACAGACTATGGAATCTCAGAGGGAAGGCAGGGGTAGAAGGGTGGGTGGGTAGGTGGAAAAACATCAACCAAAGAATTTGTGTGCATATATGCACAATCCACAGACACAGACAATAGGGTAGTGAAGGCCCGGGGCTGGGGGAGAGGGATGGGCTAGAAGAGGTTAATGAGGGAAAAAGGAGGACATATGTAATACTTTCAACAATAAATATTTTTAAAAATAATAAATGTTATGTGTCCTGGCTTCTTAAGGGTAAATTTTAAAAATCACGACTAGAGATGCAACTACATAAACAATACAACAACGGAGGTCAGGCCAGGGGTAGAGGGGAGAGAATCAAGAAATCACAGAGTTATAGAGCTGGTAGTGCTTTTAGAAGTCATCACCATGCTCTTCATTTGGCAGATAAAGTATCTGAGCCTAAAGAAGTCAAGTGGCATATTCAGGTCTACAGAGTTTGTGAGTGCTGGAGTCTGAACCAGGAGCCAGGCTCCTGACTCTAAGCTCACTGACCTTTCTGCACGTCAAGAGTCTCCCCCCTTACAAAAGTTTTACATAAAGACACAGTTCTGTGTATGAAATCCCCTAAAGCTGCTTAATGGATCACCCTCAAGAGAATCCTTATGTAAATGTCTTGAGAACCGACAGTCACTGGTTCAATTTCCAGTTAGTGCAGAATCTTTATTAGTCACCGAACATTAACTGTAATGGTTTTTAGGCTAATAGAGTTTGTTTTACCACAGATTTTCATAAAAGCAACATCAGGCAATTTAAGATACATGAAGCATTCTTACAATAGTAGAATCCCCAGACCCACTGTAAAATGCAATCAAAAGAAGATCTGGCATTTGATATGACATCTGTGCAATGCTGGACTACCATCCCACTCTCTCCATGGAAGCTGCCTTCTCAAGAGGCACACTGCCTTCCAGACCCTCCCAAAATGTCTGTAGTCCAATGTGAGCTGCATCTCAGCCAGTCTCACCAGCCTTGAAATTTTGTACTATTATTTCTTCATCTAAGTGTACTGGTTTTATGTATATACATGAAAATTGAAAACTCTATAACTTCAAATATTCTCTCTCATTTTAACTTCATCTGTGAGATGGGTAGAAAAACATGAGTAAAAGAACCCAAAAACCTGTTCTAAGTTAATGTTCAGAATACACACATTTCTCACCTACAGAAAGTCTTTTTTTAAAGAAACTATGAAAAAAAATTTAAACAATATGCAAATTGATAATCAAAAGTTTTAAAATTAGCAATATTTTTGGTAAGTCATTAGCTATCTTTATTGAAATAAGTATTTTTAAGGTTTCGTGCACTGTGTTTAATAATCTCTAAGGTCAATTTATCTTCTCAGAAGTTTGGTTTTGTGTAACATTTTTTCCCTTACTTTCCCATTTTAGAAATGTTAGTGAAATAACTAAAACATGAAATAACCATAAACATTCTTGTGTTATAATACCATAAAATTTTAATGGAATGATGGCAGATAAAGAATAAAGATGTCAGCGTAGCACCACAGCATGAAGCAGCACATGTAAGCACTAGTTTAAAGAGAAAGAGAGAGATGCATTCATTCGTTTGAGTTACTGCCACTCTACAACTGAATGAAACACAGCAAAAGATGAATGCCCAAAACAATTCACCACATTAAGTGAAAGGGAATGAGAAGCATTTTAATTGGATAAAATTTAAGAGCTGACTTACTAGTGTCACATAAATAAATAGATCTAAATAATGTGTTTTTCAAGTTAAATAACGACTTTAATAAAACAGACAAAAATGTAGACTGGGTTGTTTTTTCTGCTTGTCAGAGTCTCATTAGCATTTCAATTTAAATTCTACAAGTGCATTCAAATCTCTCATTTGTACATCTGGCATAACTCAAAACACTGCCTTATTTGTTAAAAAAAAAATTAAGGCAAATGAGCCAATTCACAATATCTTGCAGTGGTATTTTAATGGGTGAAAACAATGTTGTTATTTCCATGTTGCATAACAGTAAAGGTCTCCCTGTGAAGAAACTGAAAAGAATTAACACTTTGTTTTTATAAGAGAATCTCAAAAACATGGAATTAAGTGCTAATGCTACCTTTAAACTCTTCCATAGACAGTTAACATATGAAACAATCATTTCTCTTTATAGCAAGCTTAGAAATGATATCTAAGAAACAGTTAATGAAACTATAATTTCAGGTCATTATGATATTATTGTGAAGTTCTTTGTGACAAAGGTTTCCTAATATACCATCATAATACTTAAATTTTAAAAAGAAAAATGCAGATAAAATTTTTTAAACTATATGGTTAGCAATGACTCTAAAACAATAATGCATATACAAGCCACATAATGATATTTTTAATGTGTATTTCATGGATTAGCCCCAGAAATCTTGATTCAGAGATGAGGAGCAACAATTAGAGTTGTTGTTTTTTTTTCATGGTCCAAGCATGTAGTAATTTTTATTAAGAATAACTTTGGTTTGCCCTGACCGGTTTGGCTCAGTGCATAGAGCGTCAGCCTGCAGACTGAAGGGTCCCAGGTTTGATTCCGGTCAAGGGCATGCACCTTGGTTGTGGGCACATCCCCAGTGGGGGTTGTGCAGGAGGCAGCTGATTGATGATGTTTCTCTCTCATTGATGTTTCTAGCTCTCTATCGCTCTCCCTTCTTCTCTGTAAAAAATCAATAAAATATATATATTTTTTAAAGAATAACTTTGGTTCTAATAATTCCACCCTCAGTTCTATAATACTTTCTGTTAAAAATAATTATACAAGAGCAAATACAAAAATATTAAATTATGAAAACAAGTACATAAGGTTCCTTTATATATATTATATACACTCAAATAAGTCAAGATTTTTTGGAGCAGAAGAATAAAGTTAACTGTCACATCTTTGAAAGCAACACTACTTTATTAGTAGAAAATTATAAAATACTGAATAGTAGAAACACGGAGTTATTTTCTGTAAAAAAAGTAGTTAAGCATAAAGCTACTCAGATGATCATGAGTCCTAGCCTAGAGGTTTGGACTATACAGGATTAAAGCATGGGGGGAGAAGGATGCCTTTTTAAACTAAGGTCTATGAGCTAATATGATCTGTAAAAATAGCATTATATGCTACTTACATGTCTTTTGGCCAGACTTATACTACTAACTACAAGTAATTCTGCAGATTTGTGAGTGAGATTGGGAGGGAGACGCTTTTGTAATGTATTCTTTCCCACTGAAAAATAAATTCTAGGTAAATTCTAGGAACAGAATTGGTCATTCCAAAGGGGCCTGTCAGAGCCCTTGAGAATTCTATCAAGTGCCAGAATTGCTTCAGGGGCATGGGATCTAAAAATCTTACATACAGTTAAAGGCTATGTATAAGCCAGTCCTGAATCCTCACTTTATAATCACATCATTAGTCCATATACACATAGAAAGAACTCTAGTCAATGTGCAATCAGAAATGTACTTTCATGATGATCAGTTAACATATTGTCTATTCTCAAAAGGAAGAATGGTGGAAAAAAATAGTTAACATTCCATTCTTCAAAAGCAAACTATTACAGAGCAATATCTTATCTTAAGCACCTCCTATTTTATTCAAATAATACTTGCTGATGAGAGAAATCATCTATTTCAGATGCAATCCACATATTCTCAAACTAGTAGCAGTATATGATCACTGCATTTACTTGTGTCTTATCCACATTAGGACTGAATATGAGCCTAATCATCAACTGTGAAAACTAAAGCATTCTCACAGAAAGCCATTTCTACTATGCTTACTAAGGATTCAAAGGCTCAGAATCCAGCTTTCTATGAGCCTTTAGAGGAATTATAAGAAGAGTATTCAATGTAGAAATTACTGGCTGAATTGTCTCTATAAAAATTGAGCCCACACAAATTCTTCCAGACACCTCAAGTCGAATATACCACACCAACAGTATAAAGTGAACTCTGATCCATTCATCTATTGATGGGCACTTGGACTGTTTCCAGATCTTAGCTATTTAAATAATTCTGTTATGAACATAGCGAGATATATATATATATGGTTGGTGTTTCAGGCTTCTTAGGATATAGTGTGGTACATTTACACAATGGAATACCATGCAGCTATAAAAAAAGAAGGATCTCTTACACTTTGAAACAGCATGGAGGAACCTGGAAATTATTATGCTAAGCAAAATAGGTCAGCCAGAGAAAGACAAATCTCACATGATCTCACTTATATGTGGAATCTAATGAACAAAATAATGAATTAAATAGATCCAGAGGCATGGAAGCATGCAACAGACTGATATATTTCAGAGGTAAGGGGAAGGGGGAGTAGGAAGAGATTAACCAAAGAACTTATATGCATCTAATCTAATAAAAGGGTAATATGCAAATTGACCGTCACTATGAGACACCTAAGCCATGCCCACCAGCCAAACCACACCTGCCAGCCAATCAGAGCAGCTGTTTGCAAATTAATCCAGCCAAGATAGCGGCTGGCAGCCATGAAGCTAGAGCAAACAGGAGGCTTCTGTTGCACCAGCAATGGAGTTGAACTACCTGCCTAGGCTGGCTGGGCCTCTGCTCAAGGCAACAAAGTTTCAATTACAGAAGATAAATAAACCTCAGAAACCTGATTCCAGCCAGCCTCGTTGGAATGTTGGGTCAATGGGAGCTGTGGGCAGCCTGAAAACGGCCCTTAGCCCCTCACCCAGGCTGGCCAGGCACCCCATTAGGGACCTGAACCCTAAAGGGGATGTGGGCAGCCTGAAAAAGGCCCTCAGCCCCTCACTCAGACTGGCTAGGCACACCAGGAGGTGGACATCCCCCAAGGGGTCCCAGACTGTGAGAGGGCACAGGCTGGGCTGAGGGACGACCCCCTCCCGCTGAGTGCACAAATTTTTGTGCACCGGGCCCCTAGTATATACATAACCCATGGACAAACAATAATGTGTGGTGAAGGCATGGGGACAAAGCAGGAGAGCAGTGGCAGGGGTCAATGGGGGGGGGGTGGTGAGGAAGAAGAGACATCTGCAATATTTCTAACTATAAAAAAATTTTAATGAATTCTGCATAAGAACTTTGCTGCCATTAATAACTTGGGCTTCACTTTGAGTAGCTTGCTAGCTAGAGTGTGAAAACTAAGCTTCTCCCTTCATTTTGGATTTTCCTGAGATGCTGTACAATGGTCATTGTTATCATCGTTATCATCAGCAGCATCATAATTAAGAGAGTGGGGTTCTTAACATAATAAGTGATGCTGATGTAAGTGGTCAATGGACCACAGTTTGAGAAACACTAACTGTTGGATGAAGTTCATTTCCTTTAATCTGATAATTAAAGTTTTTCATAGTCTGGCTTTATTCTACCTTTTCACTCTTACTCTGTAGTAAGATCTACTCAATTGGGTCAACTGGATCAGCACCTTAGCTTAGTGTAGATTACCAAAATCTGGATCTGAATCTCACAAATCCTTTATATCACAGTTTTGGTAAGACTTCTTGAAGGCCAGTCCATGGAACATGGAAAATAGATAATAGGTGTTTGCCTTAATTCAGATGTCAGAATAGAGAGAGCCTAAGTGAAGTGTGGAAAGGATCATAGGGAATCAAGAAACAGGCGGAACAGAGAGAATACTTTATCTAAGATGAATTGATCTCCACAAAGAGCCAATTTAAAGCCATTCATCTTAAAAAGAATCTAAAAGTACATAAAAGTAAGCTGTCTTTGTTACATTTAACAAAATTTTAGTTAAATGTAACATAACTCCGTGATAATTTTTAAATCAAGGAATAAAACAGTTATAAAATGTTGTTAATTTTTCTGAAATTACTTCACGATAGTGTGAAATAATATCTCTTAATTTACATTTAACACCTAAAAGACAGTATTAAATGTCACCTAACAAATGTTTGAAGGCTTCAACAGTTTTCCGAAGGATTTCTCTTAATACTTTTCTATTCCTGGCTCTTTTGAAGTATTACCACATCATAACCTTTGCCAATTTTCTCTGCTCCAATTGTAAATTATCCAATCCTCATTTACCATCACTGTACATGTGATTCTGTAAATTCTCCAATATAATTTATGACCAACTTCATGAAATCTATATCTTTCTCAATTTATTCTATTTTCTGTAGTCAATTTACATGGTGTTCTTCAAGGTCTAAAATAGTCAACTGACAAACAAACATTTGCTATGTCACATTATTGCTAAGAGAATGGCAAAAAATGTGATATGATAGGCAAATGTAGGAAAATGTGTTACATTAATCTGAGTGAAGACTCATATGTTATACTAGAGGCTTGATGCACAAATTCGTGCACAGGTGGGGTCCTTCCCCCGCTGCCTGCCAGGTGATCAGTGCGCTCCCACAGCCAACCTCTCCTGTGCCGGCCCTGATCAGCCCCAGGGCCGATGGTCTAATGCCTCCTTTATAAGTCAGCAGCACCAGATATACACATTCCCTTTAAAAATATTTGCATGTATTTCAAAACATCTGCAGATGGTTCTGATAGTCTATCACTTGCATTTGGAATAAAATAAGACTCTGGCTGCACATTATTTTTTGTTTAAAAATTTTGCATTAAACTATACAACTGCCCAAACTCCTTTGCAGCTAGGTTTCTGGATATAAATTCATTTCTGCTGATTGGATGCTCTGGCACAATATTTTGAAGGCAGAAGTGGGGCAGAGGCGTCTTCCCGTGGTTTGGGCTGTTTGCTGCTGGTGACCATGTTTGCAGAGATGTGGAGGTTTTCTGTAGCAGAATCCAGGCTGTGCACAGGCAGTTGTGGCAGAGGCAGTGAGTGCCCAGTGACCTATTTGTGGGAGCTGGAAGGCACTTGTGGGGGCAGCAGTTTCCTAATCCCTGGGTCACAGCTGTTCCAGAGTGTCCTAGAATTCAGTTGTGGCTGAGGGGGCAGCTCCTCCTGCTGGCCAGAGTCTTTCCTGGGAGCCCAGCCTAATACCCACTCCTCCAGCTTTCCAATGATTTCCAAAGCAGCAATTCCCTGTGCTAAATTCTTTCCTGCCTAAAATAGCAAAGATCTAAAAACATTTTGGATTTTCTACTTTCAATGAAGACAATGCTGCATAGGGTCAGTTCTGAGAAGTGGGTGAGGTGTTATGGAAGGCTTCCTTCTTTGAGTCTCAGCTTCCTCTTCTGTAGAATGGAGACCAAGGATTATTACCAGTTCATAGTTACTGAATACCACGGCAGTTGTGTTTCCCAAAAATGGCCACAACATTTCCCATCTCTCTTGTGACCTTACCACTTTCTGCCAGGTCCTCTCTCTTGAAGCGGAGCTGACCTCTGACATGCTGGTAGCCAGTACACTGGTCTCCCGCAGATTTCCAAGGCCACGGGCAAAAAGACACGAGTCTGCAGCCCTGCCCACTCCATCGATTCCAGCTCCAGTCCTGCTCACCCCACATGAGTTCTGAGATCCTTTTGGGTCAGTGGGCATGGCCAATGAGGGCATGTATGCATTTCAGCCCCACCCACGCTGCTCAGGAGCTCCAGCTCACCTAGGGCCTCACCCTCCCAGCTTGCTTCCCCTTTGGTTGGCTACATAACCCCAGCGTCTCAGAGTACACCATGCCCCGCCTGCTGGTGCTGCTGGGCTCACGTGGGCAGGGTAAGCACCCTGGCCGGGCTTGTGCCTCCTACTATGCACAGGCTGTGGGGACTTCAGCAGCCACCAGATAAGCCTCCCATCCCATCTCCAACTCAGGTGCCCTGATCCCAGGTCCAGCACAGCTGCCCAAGACCAAGCATCTCCAAGGTCCCCAGACCCCAAATTTCTGCCAACCAAGGCAGTTGACTAGCCACCCCACTCCTGATCGGGGGGGGGGGGGGGGCATCAGGGCTAGTCTGGTCTGGAGGAGGGGTTGCAAGTGGTTAGAGGGTCTGATTGGGACCCAGATCAGGCTGGTTGGCTGCCACAGTGGGCGTCATAGCCACTGGTCATCCTGGTCATTCTGGTCATTCTGCCATAACGGTCGCTGGGCTTTTATTATATAGATATCTCCTTCACTAGAAAATTTTTTCATGTCATGTTTATTTTACTTCCCAATAGAACCTGGGAAGAGGTGGATTATAAATAATCTGATAACCACCCATATGCAAGTCCAGAAAAGCAATCAGTATTTTAAAAATCTATCAGATGATACCTAGCAAGCTCCATTAGGCTGGCCATCAGAAAGATCAGAATATTTTTTCTAATATATTTTCTTGGGCAAGGAAAGAAAAAGAAAAAAATAAAACAAATGAGACCACATCCAACTAAAAGGTTTTGCACAGCAAAGGAAACCATCAACAAAATAAAAAAAACAACCTACTGAATGGGAGAACATATTCACCAATGATACATCCAAAAGGGAATTAACATCCAAAATTTATAAAGAACTCATTCAACTCAACACCAAAAAACAAACAAACAAAAAAAATCCAATGAAAATGTGGGCAAAGGACCTGAATAGACAGTTCTCCAAAGAGGATATACAAATTGCCAATATACTTATGAAAAGATGCTCATCACTAATCATCAAAGAAATTCAAATTAAAACCACAATGAGATATCACCTTACACCTGTTGGAATGGCTACCATAAGTAAATCAACAAATAAGTGTTGGTGAGGAGTAGAGAAACAAGAATCCTTATGCAGTGTTGGTGGGCATGCAGATTGGTGCAGTAGTTGTGGACAACGGAATGAAGGGTCCTCAAAAAAATTATAAATGAAACTGCTTATGACCCAGTGATTCCACTTCTGGGTATATACCTGAGGAACCCAAAATGCTAATTCAAAAATATATATATACATCCCTATGTTCACTGCCACTTTATTTATAATAGCCAAGATATGAAAACAACCCAAGTGCTAATTAAAAGACACATGGAAAAAGAACTGGGACACATATACAGTAGAATATTACTCAGCCATTAAAAAAAATCTTACCATTTGTGACAGCATGGATGGATCTAGAGGGTATTATGCTAAGTGAAACAAATCAGACATAGAAAGTCAAATACAATATGATTTCATTTATATGTGGAATCTAAAGAAGAAAATAAACAAACAAATTTGAAACATACTCAGAGAACAGGTTGATGGTTACCAGGGGCAAGGATGTTTGGTGGACTGAGTGAAAAAGGTGAAGGGATTAAGAAGTATAAATTGGTACTTACAAAATAGTCACAGGGATGTAAAATACAGCATAGGGAATATAGTCAATAATATTGTAACAACTATGTATAGTTCCAAGTGGGTACTGGAAATGGGAGGGGGGGGGCACAATTTGTAAAGTATATGATTATTGAACCTGAAACTAATACTATTATTTGGTATCAATTTTAGTATACCTGAAACTATCTAATACCAAATAATATTGAATGTAAACTGTAATTAAAAAATACTTTTTAAAGAAAAAGACTGGGGATGAGCTATATACCCTGGAGGCAAAAACAATGCTAATTAAAGCAGAGCATTACCACTCTGGGCTGGGCTTGCCAGTGAGATGGGATACACTCTGACAGTAAGTCAGCTATGTCTGGCAGTTATGCAAAAGTTTCAAAAAATATACTCACGATTTTGAAACTCTAATATGTATAGGATGTAGTATAATGAAAACTATGTATGTGCAAAGGAGTTATATTTTTTTCTCATTTAATATCCATGAAAGCCCTTTGAGGTGGTAATATTATCATCATTTACAAAAGGGCAACTGAAGCTGAAAGAGACAAATTCACCTAAACCTTCAGAGCTAACTGAGTTGGAATTTAAACCCAGAGGTTCAGATCTTGAAACAATCCTCTGAATTATTATTCTTGTGATTGTAATTTATCACTCCTATATTTCTTTTGAACAAATATATTTACTTATATGTCTCTCTGTCTTACATTAAAAATAGCACCCTGAAAATACTTTTTTTTCATTTAAAATTTCTTTTATAACAGTATGTACTAGTTTATAAATATCTCCCTCACTTTCACAGCTGCATAATACTTATTAGGTGAATATAGAATATACCAGAATTATCCAACCACTCTCTTATGTATGGACAGTTATCTCCAACGTTTTGCAATTATAGATGATGCTGCAGTAAATAACCTTGTACATATTCATTATCTTGAATTTGGAGATGTATCATAATGATAGGATCTAGGAGTGGAATTGTCAGGTCAAAAGATAAATATGTACTTTTGTTAGGTATAACAAATTTTCCTTTCAAAGATTGTAACAGTTTTAATTCCTATAGAAATATATAAGATAAGGTGAACGGATTTAAAGCGGTACAGCATTGACCGGGGGGGGGGGGGGGGGAGTTCTTTCTTTTTCTTTTTCTATTTCTTTTTTTTATTATTACTTAAAATATTACAAAGAGTAACCGGGACTTTTTTAAAACGCTGCGGGACGCGGGACAAATTGTTAAAAATCAGGACTGTTCCGCCAAAAGCAGGACATCTGTTCACCTTAATGTAAGAATTAGAGGCCTGATGCACAAAAATTTGCACACTTGGAGTGGGGGGAGGTCCCTCAGCTCAGCCTATGCCTGCTCACAGTCTGGGACCCATAGGGGGATGTCTGACTGCTAGCTTAGACCTGCTCCCCGGGGGATCAGGCCTAAGCTGGCAGTCAGACATCACTCTGGCAGCCCTGGAGCCCTCGGGGATGTCTACTTGCCAGGAGGGAGCAGGCCTAAGATGCAGTCAGTCATCCTTAGCACTGCTGAGGAGGCAGGAGAGGCTCCCACCACCACCGCTGTATTGGCAGCGGAGTGGTTAGAGGCAATCAAGCAGGCAGGCATGTGAGCAGTTAGGAACCAATGGTCCTGGATTGTAAGAGGAATGTACAACTTCTGGTTTAGTCCCAATCCCACAGGGATCCCACAGGGACATCCCCCGAGGGGTCCCAGATTGGAGAGGGTGCAGGCCGGGCTGAGGGACACCCCTGCATGAATTCCATGCACTGGGCCACGAGTCCTATATAATAAAAGGATAATATGCAAATTGGCTGAATAGCAGAACAACCAGTCTCTATGGCACACACTGACCACCAGGGAGCAGATGTTCAATGCAGAATCTGACCCCTGGTGGTCAGTGCACTCCCACAGGGGGAGTGCCACTCAGCCCAAAGCCCTGAGCAAGGCTCACAGTTGGCGAGTACAGTGGCCATGGTGGGAGCCTCTCCCACCTCTGCGGCAGCACTAAGGATGCCTGACTGCTGGCTTAAGCCCACTCCCCAGGGAGCGAGCCTAAGCTGGCAGTCAGACATTCCCCAAGGGCTTCTGGACTGCAAGAAGGCACAGGCCACACTGAGGAATACACACACACACCACCACCCCCACAACCTTGAGTGCATGAACTTCATTCTCTGGAACTCTAGTAAAAATACACTGGTAAAGGTAAGTATAACGAAATTCAGAAAACACTAATACTATAATATAGTAGTGTCCAAATCACTTAAGTCTATTATAAAGGTTAAAGAAAAAAGTATTAATATAATTATGCCTACAATAATTTTCATGATTATACAATATAAAAGATGTAAAATGTGACATCAAAAACATAAAATTTAAGGGGGGGAATTAAAAGGTATAGCTTTTGTAAGCAATTGCAGCTAAGTTATAAGCTTTAAATGAACTGTTGTTTATAAGATGTGTTATGTACTTCATAGTGACCTCAAAGCAAAAACCCACATAGATAATCAAAATATGAAGAGAAGGGAATCAAAACATACCACTACAGAAAATTATCAATTCACAAAGGAATACAGCAAGAGAAAAAGAGGACCAAAGGAAATACAAAACAGAAAGAACACAGCTAATAAAATGGCACTAGTAAGGATGTGAAAAAAAGGAACCCTTTTGCAATGTTGATGGGAATGTAAATTGGTACAGCCACTATGAAAAACAGTATGGAGTTTCATCAAAAAATTCAAAATAGAATTAGGCTATTATTCAGCAAATCAAATTCTGAGTATTTATCCAAAGAAAACAAAAGCAATGATTGCAAAAGACACATGCACCCTTGTTCTCATTGCAGCATTATTTACAACTAGGGGCCCAGTGCACGAAATTCATTCATGGGGGGAGATTGGGGGTCCCTCAGCCCAGCCTGACCCCACTCACAGTCCAGAACCCCTCAGTGGATGTCCTATGATGGCCCCAGTCTGGCAGGTGCCTTTTGTGTGTGTGTGTGTGTGTGTGTGTGTGTATGAGTGTGTGTCGCCACTGGGAGCCTGCCCCCAGCCACATCTGAGGCTTGGAACAGTCATCCTGTGTGTGCCTATCCCCCAGCAGCACCCCCCTGTGTTGATCTCTCAGACTCCTGCCATCCCCTGAATGTTGTTCTCTTTTTTGAGCTGTGGCCAGGGCCCGGTGCTGTCTGCCTGCCAAGCTTGCCTACTTCCCATCTTCCTCCAGCCACCAGAGAGCTGGGAAAACCCCACCTGTTCACTGCCTTGTGGTCAGGACAGCCTTTCCCTGCTCCCTGATCCACTCAAGGGGACTGGGGAGCAAGCTAGGCAGGCGGCAGGCGCCCAGTGGCCTTGCTGCTGGCCCAGGCCGCCTTTCTCCCACTCCTCAGTCCCCTTGCCCTGCTCCTCAGTCCCGTTGGGGGAATCGGTGAGTGGGAGAAAGGCGGCTTGGGCCGGTGGCAAGGCAGCCGGCGCCAGCCATCTTGGCTCGGTTAATTTGCATACAGCCACTCTGATTGGCTGGTGGGCATGGCTTAGGTGTCCCAAAGAAACGGTCAATTTCAATATTATGCTATTTTTAGAGTAGATAGCCAAAATATGTAAACAACCCAAGTGTCCATTGATATGGTATGTACTATGTATGTACTATGTATATAAACACACACATACTATTCAGTCATTAAAATTAATAAAAATTTTCCATTTGTGATAACAAGAATGGAGCTTGAGGGTGTTATAAGTGAAATAAATTAGACAGAAAAAGACAAATCTCATATGATCTCACTAATATATAGAATCTTAAAAATAAAAAAAGGCTCATAGATACAGAGAACAGATTGGTGATTGCCAGAGGTAGGGGATGAGGACTAAGCAAAATGGGTGAAAGGGGTCAAAAGATACAAACTTGCAGTTATAAAACAAATAAGTGATGGGAATGT